>VNJR01006876.1:0-11393 GCA_008042585.1 Drosophila punjabiensis
CGGCTCTCCTTTTATAGCGATCTGGCGGGTTTTAGTGTGCCCGTTCCTCTTTCTGGCGTTAGCCCCTTTCTGGTATGTGACTAACGCTTCCCCGGTCCAGTGTGACCGTCCGTGGGCGCGCCCGCGCTTTTAAATTCGAATATTCGTTTGTGTTTGTTTCTTCTTCTTTTTTTTTTTTCTGTTTTCCCTTTATTGTTTCCTTCCCTTTACATCAATCCTCCGTTATTCTGACTTTATTTCCATTTTTATTACTTCATTATATGTCTCTTATGTGCTAGTTCATTTGCTTATCTTTTTTATTTATGTATGTATGTGCGCGGCACGCGTCACAAGTTATTGGAATCAACTAAGCAATTTCGCGACACGAGTTAATAAACTATTGTATGCATCCGGTTTCGCAACGAAACCACTTGGAGGTAGAATAAGTCTAATCAGCATTAGTTTCGCAATAACTAAATCAGAATTCCATTTAAGAACACAAAGACAAACCAATTGTAACACAATAAACTGTCAAATGTAAAACTTTTAAATATGACTTTTTCAATAACGTCCTGTTCGCATTTATTATTTTTTTATTTAACTCCAACCCGCAGTAAAAAATTGGCGCAGCCGGTAGGATCCTTTTTTATTAAAGACGATGCAGTGATCGAACCGAATAAATAAATAAATTTAAACTAAACGGGAAAACGGAATATAACAAAATTGTTTAAACTTACAATCGGCCGACAAGAACAGTGCAGTGAAATAACTCATAAAAAGCAACTAAAAATAAGTTGCCAAGGAATCCCAGGAAGCTCAACTGAAAATCAGTTGACAAGGACTTAGAGGGAGTTCAGCTAAAAATAAGGGGACTTCTTAAGCCAAAGAAAACCCCCATATGCCACAGACAGACCTACTGGAGCAACTGGCAATCAGGGAAAGGCAGTTGGAGGAACTCCAACAAGCCAACGTACAACTAAAAAACAACCCTGCCAATTCTGCACAGCATGGACGTTCAAAACTATAAACCTGGCGACGTTCACCTGTTCCTGCGATTAACTCCTTCTTCAGCAGCGTCGAGTATCTGCTCCAATCAATTCAAGATCCGAAACTTCCACCAGGAACATATTCTTTAGGACGATTCAAGGACAAGCGAAGGATGTAGTGATAAACGTACCAGAACCCGACAACTGGGAGCTGATCATGGCAACGTTGAAACTACGTTACAGACCGGATACAGGACCACGGTGAGCGAACTAGCAGTGGAGCTGCAGAATATTAAATATTAAACTGATGAATTAATAGTTTACCATAAGCAAGACAACTTCATAGATTTAAGTATTGTAGAAAGCTTGCTAGTAAATGCAGCTAAAGAAATAACACAGGGTACATTACTAGATAAAATATATGAAGAAAGAGGATTAGGAGAAATTTTTAGAATTATGATGCTACGCAGATACGAAAACAGTTGTATTAGATTCCAATATAGAAACGGGAGGCCAAACCGTAACAACCCAGAGACAGGGACTTTCAACAAAAATCAGGGAAACATCAATCCACAACAACATTTTAGAAACTTTAATAATACCTAAAAAGATAATCAGAATAATCAACACCAAAATTATAGGAATTTTAATCAACACAATGGTCAGTTAACAAACAATCAGCAAAATCCTAGAAATCAAGATTTCAATCAAAATAACAGGAACTTACAACAGAATTACAGAAATAATAATTCAGGCCAATTTAGGCAAAACAATGCTCAACAAAATATAAGAAGTAACAACTCCGGACAGAGTAGGCAACATCAAAACTATCAGCAATCAGGTTCACAACAAACCAGGCAGTATAGACCAGGAAATGCAGAGCCGATGGAAATTGATAACTTAGAAACCGACCAAAATAGAACAAACGACGACTATTAAGAAACCAACGACTCAAACTATCAGTACGACCAGCAGGCAGAGGTTAATAATACAGTTTTTTTATGAAACAGCCTCGGAATGCCTACCACTAATAGAATTAAACATAAATAGAGAACAGTATGTTGCATTAATATATACAGGAGCCACTCTAAGTCTGGTCAATGACCATCTCAACTGTTCTATAAATAGCAAAGACGTTATAGAACATGAAATTCATACTTCAGCACCAAAAGAATTTAACTTACCGAGTAACGCTAGGGTTCGATGGAAAGTAGCCCCACTAACAGGAAGGAAGTATAGTTTCATAATAGGAATAGACCTATTGAATTTTTTAAACGCCTACATTAATCTCGAACAAAGAACTTTAACGCTAAATCATAAAGAAAACTCAATAATAAATAACCCTTACCAGTATAAAGAAGTGTGTACTTTAGAAAGTAACGAAGGAAACCTTGACACCTTAAAACTTGATCATTTAAACAAAGAAGAACGAAAAGAAATTGAAATTGTTATACAAAGGTTCAGTAAATTATTTTTTAAAGAGGGAGACATATTGACAAGTACGACAGAAATAGAACATAAGATACGGACCACCACGGACGAACAGCTAAATTCAAAACTTTATAGGTATCCACCTCAACATGAAGAAGAAGTGAGGAGACGATTTAAAGAAATGACAGAACAGGGTATAATAAGGAAAAGTAATTCAGATATTCAGGCCCCTTAATAGTGATACCGAAAAAATTTACAATTCAAGTAAAAAGAAGTATCGAATAGTAATTGACTATAGAAAGCTAAGCAAAATCACGATAGATGACAAGTTTCCGATACCAAATATCGAATCAATTTTGGACAAACTCGGAAGAGCTCAGTATTTCACAACGTTAAATTTAGTCAAAGGCTACCATCAAATCTCAGTTAAAGAGGAAAATAGAAAAAAAAACTGCATTTGTAACGCCACACGGCTTATACGAGATTAAAAGAATGCCATATAGATAAATGCAATTTTATAAAAAGGCAAACGGAATTCCTTGGGCATATTTTAACAAAGGAAGGTGTTTGGGGGGGGGGGGCGGCTGTAACCTGAGGGTGCACTCGATACTAAAAACACGTAAACTTTTTCGGGGTTTTGCGCGACGTGCGTCTTTGATGTTTATTGAAAGGAGTCGTAGTTGGAACTAATTACAAGAAGAATTAAAAATATCATCGGGGAGCGGATTGGAAGCTCATCGGAGAGAGAGGGAGAGAGAACGAACGGGACATTGTGAGGCTGCAAGCGGAGTCACACTGCCTCTCGGAAATAAGCGCCTTTTGGCGTGAACAGAAGGATTTAAACCCAATCCCAATAAAATAGCTATTACAGAAAATTTATTAAGGATTATGCTAAACTACCGCAACCTGTAACAAAATATTTATAGAAAAATGTGAAAATAAACACAAAAGATCCAACTTATGTAGAATCATTTGAAAAATAAATACTTATGATCAGTTACACCCCATACTTAGATTTCCCAATTTTGAGAAAACAATTACACTTACGACTGACGCGTCGAATTATGCAATAGGTGCGGCATTATCACAAGAGGGCCACCCAACTTCTTTTGCATCCAGAACACTTAATACGCATGAAAGAAATTATTCAGCTACCGACAAAGAATTTTTGGCAATCCTTCGGAGCGTGAATTATCTTACACCCTATTTGTATGGAGGGAAATTTAAGATACTTACAGATCATCAGCCCATACAATTTTTGCATTCGAAACATAAAGGGAAAGATATCCCACCTAGACATCAAAGATGGTTATTAAAACTAGGAGAATACCAATTCAAGATTGACTATTTAAAAGGAAAGGAAAATAAAGTAGCCGATTTTTTGAACAGACTCGATGACAATGACTACGTCATTCAGAACAACAATGACACACTGGACGAAAAAACATGTCAGAGATAAATATAATAGCAAATTTAGAAGATAAAGAAGACAATTCGTCAAATGCGACAATACACTCAGCGGAAGAAAACCTTCACAATCATTTTTTCATAAAGGAGGAAATAGTTAATAAATACAGAACGCAAATAATATTTACAAATTGTTAAATAGAAGAATTCAAAACCATAAATGATAAAAGAATAATTTTTATAGGTAAATATGATTTTCCAACGATGGAAGAGATATTTAAGAAATATATAGGCAAAGGAAAAATTGAGATTTACTTGTATCTACCATATCACGAATACATTATTGTACAGGAAAAATTAATATAAATTTTTTCAAATGGCAAACAAATAGAATTCATAAAATGCACGCTTAGAGCTCAGGACATGGAATCCGCAACATAAACATTCAGGCATTCAGGAAACATACAACCAATTAAAAAATAGAATATACTATCCAAAATTACTAGAATTAGTGCAAATAGTTATTAATCAATGTGATTTGTGCAAAGAAATAAAATACGATAGAAACCCTATAAAGAACAAATTCAAAAAAACTGAAACCCCATCAGATAAAAATCAAGTTATCCATATAGACACATACGTAGTAAGAAATACACATTTCTTAACAATTATAGACAAATTTACCAAGTTTGCAGCAGCATATTCACTAAATGATCGAAATCATATGACCATAGTAGAACAACTAGAAGAGCATTTCACAAAGCTAGGTAAACCAGATAAAATTATTGCTGATAACGAATTTAATTCAATCAGAATTAAAGAATTGCTAATGCAAGAAGGAATAGAGTTACATCTAACTAAACCAAATAGTCACACGGGAAATTCTGATATAGAAAGGTTACACAATTCATTGGCAGAAAAACTTAGGGTAACACTAAAAACGGAAACGTCAAACATGACAATCAAACAATTATTGCAAAAGGCAATTAGAAATTACAATGACAGATATCACTCTACAATCAAATGCACTCCTAACGAAGCTCAGAACAATAAGGTAAAATTGACAAACATAAAAGAAAATATAGAAAATGCTAAGGAGAAAATGTTAGAAAAGAACAATGTCAACAGGGAAAACTACGAAGAAAAACGAGAAGAAGGATTTATAAAAAATTACAAGGCAGTCAGACACAAAGAAGTGCCAAAATATTGAAAAGGCAAAACTTAAAGGAATTCCCAAAGAATATTAAACGAGCTTACAAATTTACAGAAAACGCTGATGACGACAATATTAATGCTGTTAACAATAACGACAATATCAGGAACATTGACGACCCAACAGATACTTGACCAAGACGGATACGCACTAATTGATATAAAAAACCAAGCTATAGTAACGACAACAGACATAATAGTTCACATAATTAATTTAAAAGATATTGAAGACACGTTAGGTGATCTAGAAATCAACATACAAATGTTAAACAATGACAACAAACATATATTACAGACACAACTAACAGAGACAAAACATAAATTATACACATTATACGGAAATCATACACGTAGAAGAAGAGGACTAGTTAATGCAGTAGGCAGTGGAGCAAAATGGTTGTTTGGAACAATGGACCAAGAAGACAGAAAAGTAATAGCAAATCATTTATCAAATATAAAGGAAAACATGCAAAAAACCAATGAACTAGTAAACAAACAAATTTATATTAATACATATTTCAACGATACAATCAGTTACATAAGGCAAGTAATCCAATCAGATAGAAGAGCTATAGAAAGTCAGTTAAGTTCAATTAATAAATATGAAAATAAAAGAAATCAGGAGAACTTATATTATGACCAACAAATAAAAATGGAATAAATTAGAAATAAAATAGAACATTTACAAGACAACGTTACATCTGCTAAATACAATATCTTACACCCCAGCATATCGACGGATATTGAGATCACAAAATATATTATAAAATTCAACAAACTAAATAATCTTAAGCTAGCTACAGCAGTTTTTAACACGAAAAGAATTTAACTTCGGCACGCCGAAGTTGGTATACCCTTGCAGATTCCAATTGTATGAATAATGATCTATCCCAATATAATATAATATGAACTACTTTCATATTCATAAAACTTTTACAGTTTTACATTTTTTTACAATTTTACATGTAAAGTAAAATATATTTTTTCTTCACATTTACCGATGGTTTCTTTGGCAGCTATATGATATAGTCGTCTGATTCTTATGAAAATTAAAACAAAATTCTGAAAAAAATATGAAATACTACTATCTAAAAGTAGAAGAAATTATGTTACAAAAAAAATTTCCCGACCGTTCCTATGGCAGCTATATAATATAGTAGTCCGATTTTTTTTTTAATTAAATCGGAAAATCTGAAACAATATATAAAGCTTATAACCGAGAGTTGATCAAGATATGTTAAGAAAACAGTGAAGCTGTAATTTTTTTTTTACAAATTTACGGATCGTTTGTATGGCAGCTATATGATATAGTCGTCCAATCTGGCCCGTTCCGACATATGTACGAGTGAGAGTATATAGAAGACTGTCTGCAAAGTTTCATTCAGATAGCTTCAAAACTGAGGGACTAGTTTGCGTAGAAACGGACAGACAGACAGACAGACAGACAGACAGACAGACGGACAGACGGACATGGCTAGATCGACTCGGCTGTTGATGCTGATCAAGAATATATATACTTTACAGGGTCGGAGATGACTCCTTCACTGCGTTGCAAACTTCTGACTGAAATTAGAATACCCTGCAAGGGTATAAAAATAATCTATTAATATTCGCTATTGAAATTCCTACAAAATTTATACAATAAAAATTCAACAAATAATTCCCGTACCTAATAATGAAAATTTTATTTTAAATATAAAAACATTCCATAAACATACGAAATAAATAAAAACAGCAAGCATTGTATAATAAAAAATAATTGTAAACTAATAAAAAGAGAAGAGATGGAAATAATAGAACTAGACGAGGAAACCCTAGTAATAAATAATGCAAATAACGAAACATTATATCAAAACTGTAACAACAAAACAATACAAATTTTAAATAACACCCTAATACATTTTGTAAATTGTACAATAGGTATAGATAATAATTACTTTACCAACACAGTGGAAGAAGAAAATGAAAAAATATTATTCGGAAAAAAGAAACAAGTCCAAAATGTTACAAAACAAATTACTTAAGAAAACATATTAGAAAACAACAAAATGAACTGGGTAAACATTAAACAATTTGTTCACGCCAGGAGGCGGCACCTGTAGCCCCTCTGCCCACCGAGCTTCCAAAAGCTCGCCCGCTCTTTCACTCCCGTCATATTTCCGACCTCCGTACGTTGGCAGTTGAGCTGGCCGTCGCTCGCCCGCTCTTCGCTCCTCGGTACACCCGATCTTCGCTAGCGGCTACCCGAGCTTAGGGACGGCAACTGCGCTCTCCACCTCTCGGCTCTTTCGCTCTCGGTAGGGCGCACGGCCCTTATGCTAAGCTAAGGGCCGCTGCTCTACCCGATCTCCTCGCCGCTTGCCGAACTTCGGGAACACTTGCCTTCGATCTCCCGCTCTTGCTTTAGCAATGTAAAGCGGACCGGAGCGTGACACTATTTCTAAGCTTAAGTGAGTTTCATGTATGCAGCCGAATAAAGCTAAAGTTCCCTTACGACGCCCCCGACTTTTTCATTTCTACTGGGTTCTTTGCCAACTTCTGCGCCTTGGGATTTCGTTGCCTGCCAATTGTCAACTACCAAGGATCTTTTGTGGAAGGATCGCCCCCCTACTAAACACAATTAAAGACACACAAAGATATAATCTACTCCTTTAATGCCGCTGTAATTGTACTAGTAACCATATTAATAATCCTGATTATATTAAAACACAAAAAAAATAAAATTCAACTTAATAATAATAGAATTCAGGATAATTCTTTTCTAAAGGGGGGAGAAGTTATGTACAGATCCATTTCATTCCCAGTACATAATACCCAAATAAACCCAATTGGCCAGACAGTTTAAGAGTTATTGGAATCTATAAAGGTCAAATAAGCAATTTCGCGACACGAGTTAATAAACTATTGTATGCATCCGGTTTCGCAACGAAACAACTTGCAGGTAGAATAAGTCAAATCAGAATAAGTTTCGCAATAACTACATATAGAATAAGCTAAATCAGAATTCCATTTAATTACACAAACACAAACCAATTGTAACACAATAAACTGTCAAATGTTAAACCTTTAAATATGGCTTTTTCAATAAAGAGAGTTGAGTTATTATTCGCACTTAAATCCAAACGTCCTGTCCGCATTTATTTATTTTTTTATTTAACTCCGACCCGCAGTACAAAATTCGCGTACCTCTAATTCGACGGAACATGGCCAAATTCCGACTCCTTGCCAAGGACTTCGAGCAGCAGCCCAGTAATGTATGATACGACTCTCGTAGCAAACTTTGGATGAAGCTTGTACATTTTGTGGAACGATAAATTGAAAAATATAAATTAATTAAAAGTCAAGAGTTTGAAAATTAAGCGTTGTGTACGACTTTGCCCATTGGCTCGGTCTTGTCTCTCGCTTGCGCTTCCACTGCCCAGCGAGAGATAGGAAGTTAGTTAAATATTAAATGGACTAGCCAATCTCCGGCGGAACTTCGAGTCAAGCTTTCAAGAGACTTGGCTCAACGGCAATTGGACGCGCTTCGTCAACGAAATGCAGATGCTGTTAAGACTAGCTCAGCAACACCTGTAACCAACACCGTTACAGCTACGAGTGCCAGTTCTGGCACCACCACTTACACCGTTGCAGCTTCCTCATATACCAGCCCAGTTTGTACAGCAGGTACGTCTCCGTCTTTGGGGCATAACAATCTCCCGATCTTGCCCGCTATGGGGTGCTCGTTTCAAACACCAAGTATTACTCGTAGCAGGAAACGAAACCCTCCAAGCAGTGATAAAGAATGTGACGACATAAAGAAGACTAAGGCAAATGTAAACAATGCCAAAATTGGAAATTTAAATCAAGCATCGACTTCCAATGGACTTCGCAACAACCGTTTTGCACCTTTAGCTGAGGAAATGAACCCAACTGAGGAGATGGAGACAAATGAGGAGATGACTGATCCTTTGTCAAGCCAAGTACAAATTTCAAGCCCAAAACCTCCACCCATTTGTGTTCCAAAGGTTACTGACATCCTCACTCTGGAACGAACCCTTGACGAAATTATTGATACAAATAGTTATGAGATTCGTACATCCAAATTCGGAGTTACTCGCATATACACTGACAGTGCAGAGTCATTCCGCAAGGTGGTTCGTAGCCTGACTGCCTTAAATTGCGAGTTCTGGCATCATCAACTCCGAGAGGACAAGCCATTTAAGCTGGTGCTAAGGAACATACATTCCACAGTTCCAAAAGAGGAAATAGAACGTTGCTTTACGGACAAAGGTTTCAACGTAATGAATATTTACTGTCCAAGAAAGCCTGGCACGCGCGGCACTACGGCTGACGTTAATGATGATGATAGACAAAATCTGTTCTATGTCAATCTCAAGATGACTACGAATGTCGCCGAGTCGCTTAAAATTAAACAAATTGGAAGGCACAGAGTTACAGTGGAAAAGGCTACTCGAAATAAGGACCTTGTCCAATGTTATAAATGCCAAAATTTTGGACACACTCAAAATTGTTGCTTCATAAAGCCTGTGTGTGGGAATTGTGCCGGAGATCATCCTACTAACTTCAAATCGTGCGAGTCAATCCGTAACAACCCATGTATGTGTGCAAACTGCGGAGAAAATCACCCTGCAGGTTTTAAAGGCTGCAAAGTCAGGATGGAACTAAGCAGGAAACTAAAACCTGGAATAAGGCTAAGCAACTTAACGAACAGCAGGACCAACGAAAGCCGACACGGTCAACAATTCTCCATGTCAGCCACCAGAGATGGCGTCTCTTATGCAGACATGGCAAGGAATAACCTTTCGAACAGTACCTGCGCTGCAGCTACGCAGTCTGCCAAACATATACCTGGAGGCGACTGCTACCCCAACAGGAATTTGTCTACTTTGGAGAAGGCAATCTTCGACATTAACACTAGGCTGAATCAACTCTTTAAGCTAGTTATGGAAATGATTGATTCGAACAAGACTTTTCGTGATCTAGTTCAGGTTATAATTTCTAGAAAATGACAGCCTCAACATTAAAAATCGGATTATGGAATGCGTTGCACTCCACCTGCATTGGTTAAAATGATGAAAAGGGTTATACTGGATCAGATCCTTGTACAAGAGAGTGTAAGCAGAGCTATTCCAAGTGGCAGTTTGGATTTCGAAAAAGTTATGGCACACCTAAATATCTGCGTCGCGTAGCTAATTTCGCTTTAGAAGCCATGGAAAACAAAATGTACTCAGTCGCTGTGTTCATGAACATTCAACAAGCATTTGATAGGGTATGGCACGACGGTCTCCTAAGCAAGTTGAAAAACCTACTAACTCCTCAGCTCTTTCTCCTCATTCAGAGCTTTTTATATGAAAGAAAATTCAGTGTGGTTGTCGATGGAGAAAAGTCGTCATAACGCCCAATCTCAGCCGGTGTACCCCAAGGCAGTGTACTGGGTCCGACGCTATACTCTCTGTACACACCAGTTAGGCCAGATTCCTGGGGCTGTACCGAAGTCGACGACGATAATATAGTCATCGCAACTTACGCTGACGACACTGCTGTTATGGTCAGAAGTCCAAGCATAGATATTGCAACCTTGGGCCTGCAAGAGTACGTGACACGTTTTGAAAAGTGGACTACAGAATGAAACCTTGGGCCTGCAAGAGTAAGTGACACGTTTAGAAAAGTTCATCCTAACTCCCTAGCGAAAAGGCTTAAACGGAGACCTAGAAAAAGAAGACTGAAAAGATACCACCCACATGACCTTTAAGGTCTATATAACCGTTTGAATCTTAAAAATTAAAATGTAAATAATATAGAATTATGTTATTCCTCTGTAATTTACAACTTGATCAAGCTGCCACATATTTAGCAGTATACCTGTTATTGTTGAACAAATATACATACATCTTATAAAAAAAAAAAAAAAAGCTTGTAGCAAACAGCTCCTGTCACGTGTCAAGGTCTTACCCCGTAGTGGCGCTAATGTGCGCATGTAAAATAAAGCGGCGCTGCAGCGCTGCCACACAGCTGCATTGCGCTCGCTGCCCTCTGGAGGGGCAGATAGAAAGAGAAAGTTTTCGGGAATACCTCTTATCCCTAGCTAACACTCCTCTCGCCAGATAAATGGAGCACAGAAGTGCCCACCGCGGGCCGCAGGAACCGTGCCACGACAGGTACGTCCGAAGACTGCAGCCACTCTGCATCTTAGATAGTGCCACCAACCTTTTACCCTAGGGGCACTGCCACAGCAACAGTTCAAGTCGGAGCATCCGCGCGGGCGTTCGTTCACCGCGACTTCACACACCAACCCAGAACATGTATGGGTGACAGCATGTGTCGGATGCTTCGGTTAGCCGTACAGCAGATACACGATAAGTGGACTGTACTTGT
>VNJR01006877.1:0-24743 GCA_008042585.1 Drosophila punjabiensis
GATCCAGAGCCGGGCGACACGGTGCTCCCATTCTCATACACAGATAGAGCGGGGCACAACTAATAGCACTAGACAACAAAAATGAACTTTATAAAGTTATAAATTTTACAAGAGCATTGTAAATTTAAATATAAATTTATTTTTTTTTAAATTGTCTATTAATTTTATTGAGATTCTATGGGTGGTTTATGATATCTAGAGTAAGCGAGAGTTATTATAAATATTAAGTACGTACAAGTATAAACTTAGCTCTCGATAATACTAAATTTGTTGTTGTAACATAAATAAACACGAATACGAAATACGTATATACACAATAGCCTTCAATTTGTTACCTAGTGTACCCCAAGGGGTCTCCGTGTTTGAATGTAACTAGATGCGAGATGTAAGGCACACGCCGTTAGCGATAAAGCACTCGACAATTCCGCATGCTACAGATACAGATACGAATACTACTCAAGATTTTAAGCCTGGCTCTGTTCCAATTTGAATACGCAGACAGTTGCAGCCAGAGCGGCAAGTTGGGTTCAGTTCAGTTCGCTCCAGTTGGGTTTAGTGCTTAAATTCAACTTTCACATACGGAACCGCAGCGCAGATGCAGTGCAGCATTATTGCTATTAATGCTGTGGCTACTGCCATTGCACTGAGACAAAAAAGGGTAACAAAATATATAAACTAATTTAAAAACGTGTTTTCATTATTGTATTTAAAGTTAAAAAGGAAAAAGCATTCTATACCTTGTCAGTATTCAGTATCCTTAAGTTAACAATACTTTATCCTCGGCAAAAAGTAACAGCTTATTAAATTATATTACTAAATTAAATAAATAATAAATATACATAATAGTTTTTTTATTATATCTAATTTCTTTCCATGTACTAAAAGCTGCTATACTTTGTGACGTAATAGAGGCGCAGCGATATGCCATAAGACGCTGCGAACGGGGCTTGATTGATTCCATTATGATGAGAGCCGCGAAATGTTTTGCATTATTTTGCATTCAAAACGAATTTCGATCTGTGGGTTTTCGGTCAATGGAATCCAGCTGGAAGTGCAGTCTTGACCAACTACAACAGTGGCTAGCATTTAATTGCCAAACGGAGCGAGGCACTCGAACGGGCGAGCGAGCCAGCTAGCCATCGAGCAAACGAGCGAACCACGCGGCGTATGCGCAATAATTCATGAGGCGTTTAAATAATTTCTGTGTGTGTGACTAATGCGTTGGCAGATGGCCCGAGTTCGCTCGCTGGCTCGCTGGCTGGCTCGTTTGTTTGGCCCAAAACGCGGTTCATTAATTGAACTGTAACCGTAATTTGGTTGTGTTATTGTTACCATTATGTCATTGCGGTCAGCTGGGGAGGAAAGCAGAAGGAAAAGCATTTAAGGCACTAAAAATAAACAATGCACACAAGCATATTAGTTGGTAAATCGATAATGGATCACGATCAAGCTTGTTAAGTAATGGGAAAAGGCCACAAAAAGCATGGATTTTTAATCGGAAGTGGTTAGTTAGTAAAAGGAAATATAACTTTCGCATATAAATAGTAACAGCTTAATTATAAGACGGCTGTTACTATTATCTACTAACTATACTAGGAAAATTATAGGAATGCAATTATTTTATTTATTTATCAATACTTTCCGGCACCACTAAGGACCATAAAAGGTCTATGTGAGGTCACCACTCGGTGACCTACCGGCCTAACCTAACCTATCAATACTTTTTAATTTTTTTACAAATACAAATACATTAATGAAATTAAACTACAGTATTTCTAAGCTTATTTAAATTAATACTATTTGTTAAATTCCGATATACTTTTAAGATATTCCACAATAAATATAAACTGACAAGAAACATAAAAAAAATGTTTCTTATATTTAAATAAATAATTAAAATAGTATTTTAATTTCTAAATTTAAATAAAAAACTGAATACATATAGAAAAAGAATTCCCCAAACCTTTTAACAACTTATTCAAAGGCAAATCATTTCATATAATATTTAAAGACATATCTAGTTCATAAATAAAGCATTTTTAAATATTATAGATTATTTGAAAATGGAAATATTGCCATATATTTTCCCCCAACTGCTCTGATAAGCTCCTACTAATTTCTGTTACATTTTTCCAATATTTTGCAAGAAGCCGAGCAAAAGGTCTGAAAAAATCTTAATCAATAAACCTGTTAAGCACGATTATCAAGCAGCTCAAGCTCAAAATGCAGAGCAAAGTCAGCCAAAGACAAAGGCAAAGTCAGAGCAAAGTCAGGCAAAGCGAACAAAGCCAGCAAAGACACTCGCTCCGATTGCAGAATGCTGGCAGAGGAAAAGCAAGGCGAGAAAAGCTCAGCTCAGAGAGATCTCCGCCCGCTCTCCGGGTCTGGAGCTCTCCGTCTCCGTACGGATTTCTTTGCTCTCTCCGCTGCTCGGTGACAACGTGCCGCGCATGCGCAAGGCGGTGCGGAGCGACTTCGGCAAGTGGTAAGCGTCGTCGAAGCGGCAATAAACCCGTTTTCAGAGCCGCAGACGGACCAAAATTAGCGAGCGTCGAGCTGAGGAGCTTTTGTAAGGGAAAAGCAAAGCCAAAGCCAAAAACAGTCCGAAAAGCCAAAAGACAAAAGCCAGCCGAACTCCCAGTTTGTGCCAACTGCTGCGAGTTGGTCAATACACGATCTGCAATTTCAGTCTGCAAGCGGTCAGCCAGGTGAACGGCAGCCAGCACACCTGGGCACTAAGTGAGTGGGCGTGGCGATCCCATCCGAACCGATCGGTGCATATATAAATAAATATACACATATATGGACGGCGGGCATCTCTCTGTGCGTGAGAGAGTTGGACAAATTATATAAAAAAAAGTGTTCAAAAAATATGGAAAAATCCACAGAAAATCAATCGAAATATCTTGAATGAAGTGCCTTGTTAGTGTCCCAAAAATAACAGTGAACGGAACGCATAGAATATAGCCAAAGTTAAAGCCTTTTCTGTGGTTTAAATCAAAGTAACCGCAAAGGCAGTTACAAAATCAGCCAAACAGCGATAAAAATTTCCACAAGTGCACTAACACAAGCGCACACGCTCACCAACACACACACACACAGCGCACATATCCAAAGAAAACTGCATCAACTTAATACCAGTGCAAAAAAAAAAATAGCATAAAGAAAAGGAAAAACATAAATGAGTTTTGCCTTTGTGTGATTTTGCGTGTGAGATCGCTTGGGCTTGTGTGAGTGCCAACTCTTTTGCGAGGCTAAATCTTTATTGTTCATTTAGGAAACACATTAAGTTAACACAAAAATCAGCTGGAAAAATTCAACAAAAATCAGCATACGCCAATCAAACGAATGCAAAAACGCTAAACCCCTTTGTGGATTATACAAAGCAACATTTTAGCCGCCTGCAAAGAGGTAAGACCCAAAAATTTGCATTAAGTTTAGAGCTTCGTCGCTTATCTGCAAGTCAAACACCTCTACTTGGTGCATAACGCCTCCCTAAAGCCCTTGCCCCTATTTTTTTTTTTTTGGGTTACAGAGTAAAAAATTTCAGATTTTTATTAAAGAAAATTATCGAAGATTTATGGGTCTTATAAATTAGATGAAACATACTTTTCATAACGTCTACTTGAAGACTATAAATTGCCAATATTATTTACCATTCTTATAAATATTATGAAAAATAAGAATTTCTTTTGGATAAAGATATTTTACGTTAAATATTTCTAACATGCTGCCCTTTGGATTGATCTATGCTATAAACCAGGTGTATTTAGTTAAGCTTGTTGAATGAATCTAAGTTCATATATTTCCTGAAATCAATTTACATATGTTTTAACTAGATCCCTAATACTTTTCAGAAATTATTTTTAATTTTTGTACAAAATGTTCTTGAAAGTTAAACTTACAAAAGTTATTTAATTGTTGGAAGCTACAGTTTTTTCCTTCTTTTTATGTGCGACACTTGCATCTACCTACCTACGAATTTTTAATTTAATATTATAAATTTAATGTAAAGTTAATAAATGAAAAATATATATATTTATAGTTAAGATAAAGAATTTTAAAAGTGATAATGTGGTAAACCTATATCAGATTTCAAGTGAAATTTTTGCGGTGTACCAATGGACACCGCTCATGGCCAAAAGAGCGTTTTGCAAACACAAAAATGATCTCAGGCGTTGCTAATTATTTCTCTGCGCCTTGTATATTGTTGGACCAACCCCTCCCCCCTTGGCCACGATGGCACCACCCCCGCCCTCCCCCGATTTCTGCAGTTACAGTTTCTATCGGTGTTGGTGCGAAGAGATGTTCAAATTGTTTGCGCATCTTCAGCGAACAACAGCAGCAACCAACACAGAGGCATCGGCGAATATGGCCAACATAACTGAGCCAAGATTTTACTTTCATCATCAACAGCAACAGCAACAGCAGCCGCAGCAGCAGACAGACAGGCAGGCAGAGCAACAAATGAAATTTTGAAATTTTACTTTCATCCATCTTGCGGCTGAAACGTTTTATTTTGGCGCTTTTCACTCTCCATTTCGTTGCCCACAGTTTTCCACAATTAAGAAATTTAACAATAATATTTGCTTAATTGTCCCCGGGGCGGCGGTAGAAGTTAAATAATAATTTCTGTTTGCTCCTCTCGAGTGTCTGTGTGGGTCTGGGAACTGAACTCCATAAGAGTTCAGGTCAGAGTCTGAAAGTTGGCCAACCGGAATGGGCGATAAAACCTATTTGCCGAAGAGCTTTGGTAAATGCAAAAAACAACAACAAAAACAAAATAGCAAAACTTAAAAATAAAACAAACACAAATTGATTTTGATTTAAGTGCGGCCGAAAAGGAAACTCGGTTTTCTCCTGCTGCCAACGACTCGGAGACATGAAGATGCTGTCAGATGCAAAAAATAAAAGCTCCTAATGGAGTCCATGTTGGTGGCAGATTTAGGTTACAGATATGAGAGATTAAAGCAATTAAAATGTAGAGAAATTTTCATTGATAAGAGATGAAAATGGACAGAAAATATAACAAATATGTGATAGTAAATTATTAAAAGAAGTGAATGCATTTTAAAAAGGCTGCTTTTGGGTTAAGTTTAATATTTATAAGCAGGTTATGGGAACTAAACCATACTAAAGTTCTTAAAAGCTGGTGTTACTATTGTTTTCTGACCAACCTAATAAATATTTATCAAGCGTTCTCTCATTTGTCACTCGACAAATGTAAATTAAATCAAAGATCGCACGCCTTGGAAATTCCCCAAAACAAACCCAAAAATAACAAACAAATTGATCAGCAAAATACGAAGCCTTTCCCAGAAATGTAATTAATATTTATCAAGACTTCCAAAAAGTATACTAAATACCTAAACAAAGCCAGCTATTTCCGTTAGCAAATAAATAAACTACGGCAAAATTCGTTTTTATTAAGACAAGTTATGCCTCGATGATTTTAATTAACTCTTTAAGAACTTGCTTCCCCTTCCTGTGAAACAGTAACCCGAATCAGCCAATTGTTAATTCATAAATTCATAAGTTAATCGACGATTAGGGCAGGCCAACTATAAAACCAAGTGAGCCATAAAAACTTTACACAGCTTCAGCTGTTTTGGTGCCATGAGGTACCTCGAAATTCCCTCGATTTCTGTTTCTTTTTATGGGTCTGCACTGCACCAATAAACCGCAAAAAAGGCGACCTTGAAAGTACCAAAAACCGAGATCGCTAACACTCCATGGAGATGCTAATTTCTTATGACAACTAGCAACTTGTATGGGCCAGCTGGCCAGAGAGATGATGGCAGACCGAAAAGACAGCGAAAAGACGGCGAAAAAAGTTGTCACTGACTTCTGCTTCTATCGAGCAACCGGATTGCCTTTGTAGATACTCACTCGGGTTATAAATTACGATCAAGAAACCTGTCGCTGACGTCGAAGAAATTTATACGAAAAATATGCACGAAACAAGATGTAAACGAAAACGAGAGTTTGGTCCCCAGACGACGGCGATCATGCCTATGGCCATGATGCATCTAACAACCAATTAATGCAAAATTATAAAACTTTATTTAATTGCTCATTGTGTCTGTGTGCCTCTGTGTGTGGGGGGAACTTAAGGCGACCTTCGGGGCTGTTGATTCTAGGCGCCTTTTATTGTCTTAAAAAAAAAACCATTCAAAATCACAGATGGAAAAATTTGCAAAAACTCAAGGAAAAGCTAGCAACGAGTTAGCGGCAATCAAAATGAATATTTGATGCAAATGTTCTACTAAAAAATCAAATAAATTTCAAATTAAAAATGAATTTCCTAAACCAGATCCAAATTTTATTGTTAACTCATTATTGTGTTTCCGTTTATTGTTATTATTTTTTTTTTTTTTTTTTGTGCGTTTGTGTTTGCTGCAGTCGGACGTGTCTAAAGATTCATCAATTAACTCAAAAACAAAGGCATACAAAAAAAATAACAACAGCCACAACTTGCCGGTATTTGTCATCATCGTGCTTAGCCTTGAATTTGAACTTGGCCAAGACACAATATAAGGCCTGGCCTGCTAGGCATATCGACTTTTTGAGACATCATTTATTGCCCCGAGTCTCCGATTTCTGATTTCTCCGTGGGCTATAGGCGATTAGATGCCAGAAATTAATAAGTTCATATTTCATTTCATTTGCGAACAATGCTCTGCACTAAATTCGAGACTTTAAACAAAAAGCAGAGCCATAAATTAGCTTTGTTTAGCACACGGCAATTTATCACCGATTTCCGAAGACACCTGATGGCTGGGCTGACCTTAGCTTTCGGCCCCAGACATGGAAATGGAAATGGGCAGGCTCTGTGTACACACGAATGGGAAAAACTGAACAGAAGTTGATGGATGTGGCAGGCCTCGGTGATCGTGTGTGGGTTTTTTAGATAGACATTTGCATTATTTTATACGAGCTTTAGCAGTTTAAGATAATTTTTATAAAAGTGCTATGTGAGTTCTTACACGTGTTTGCCTATTTTGGGGATAATTCTATAGAAACAAAAGACTACCCGAAAATATAGGAAATCTCCAAACGAAACTTATTACAAATTGAGAAAATAATAAGCTTCTTATTTTTTATTGTAAGTCAACAGCAATATATAAAAAAATATTAATCATAAAAGACAGCCTTTTAAAGCTAAAACTACAATTAATTTAAAAGTTAAGGTAAACAATTTGACATATTTCGATTAATGTATATTTAGGAGTATAACAAATTAAATATTGTAAGAAAACTCTTTATATCATATACAAATTTAAGAATAATAAATTCTGATGCAAAATTAATTGACTTGGATAGTAATGATAATAAATAACCAATAATAATAATAATAAACCAAAGACAAATAGACCCTGTAGCTTTAATTACGTTTAAAAAATATATAAATGACTTACTTTTTTGTGTAAGAAAACCAGTTTGCGCTCTAAAAAAAGAACCTAAAGCTCGATGAAAAAGTACCTAGTTGTAAAGATAAACAATAACAATAAAACAAAAGAACGCAATTAAATAAAGAAAACAACAATACCTCAACATAACATTAAGTCAAAATCTTCACCATTTACTTCTTCACTGTTTCGAGAACCCTTTGACATTTCGGTTGGGGAACTCAATTCCATCAATATTGTTATCTCTGTCGAAACAGAAACGATTATCATATTTTTACTCGGATATATATCTCTGCACTCGACCCACTCAGTCCCGGCAAATGTCAAAAAGACAAACAGAATGGCAAACACTCAATGGGACTGGCGGGGAGACATCAAATCAAATCCAATCAAATCACCACTTAAAATGCACGACACACTTTTTGGTAAGACACACACAAAAAAAACTGGGTGTGAACGGCTTTGAATCTTTGAACTCAGGGGCTGAAGCTATGCGGTGGAGGAGGAGCTTCCTCGCCAATCCTAATGGCCCATCAAGTATACGCCCAGTTCGCCGGCCGAACAATGCACAATAAAAGTACTTTTCGGGAGAGAAACCAACTGCATTGCCAAATTACAATGCTCCAATGATCTTTTTTGGAGCCAAGCGTTTTGCATTTAATTTTTTCAACGCGAAAACGCAACAAACGCATTGGGAAAGGAAAGTTGTTACTCGTTCGCTTTTCAATTTGTTATAGTTATTATGCATTGTGTTTATTATGTGGCCACAGTATTTATTTACTTATTTGCCGCTGCTGCTGTGGCTACTGCTGCTAGTGCCACCCTTTCAATTTCGCCCAACCGATCGCGATCGCGATCGCTCTCCTTACGTAAGTGAGGCCGAAGCCGAGCGACCGAAAACCAAAGTGACATTGAAGGCTGCCAAAGCTAATTATGCAATTACCCGACACTCGAGAGACGGAAATCGGAAAGTGAAGCTGATTAAGGCTCTGCGCACAATGAGTGTGTGCGCAAAATGAGCACCGATTTTATTTAGTTAATTGATCGCTTAGTAGTGAATGGAAATGATGTTTAGCTATACCATTTCTTTGGTAATGGTAAACATTAAAAGGGAGTACAAATTCATATTACATCTTAATAAATAATGATTTTAGCAAGGCAAAGCTTTTTAACACAAGGCTTTAGACATGCCTAAAATATGGTTTATAAGTATAAATCGTAAAGCTAAGGATTACGATTTACTATTTACGTTTTACCCGCAGCTGTTGTTTATAAATTCTACTCCTATAAATTATTTTGCTATTTTTTTTCTGTTTAAAATTCTTCTAAATATTCGTCTTTTATAAATTCTTATTTTACAAACACTTCTCCTGTAAATTCTTCTTCTGTAGATCCTTCTTTTATTAATTCTACATGTCTTAAATATTATATAACTTTTTATTTCCTAAAATCCAATTCCAAACCTCACAATCATATGGATCAGTAACTGTTAGCTTTTCAACTTAAGTAATCTAACTGAAACCCTTTACAGTACGATCGCTTACTAGCTTTATTATACATATATATATATGCACGCAATTTAAGAATAATACAATCTTAAAACGTTTCCAATTTATGACTTTCCCAGTTGAATTTCACTGATTTCCAATAAGCAGAAATCCAAGGAAACAAAATTGAAAACCTCACCAAATTAGGAACTATAATCAAGAACACTTTCTACAACCGATTTTGGGAGGAATGCATTTCTACGCCAGGCAGTTTCCCTTCATTCACCCCATCTCCGATCTGATCCAACTCTTCCCCGCCGACTTGAATGGAAAGCACGGAAAGAGTAGCGTTAATCGCGGAACGTGTCTCGAATATTAAGAAATTATCCAAAAATCCAGAACTTACAACTCAATTGTTAGCAGTCAAAGAAGCAGAAAACACCGCATAGGTTTCTTTTCTTTTATTTTTTGTGGTTCTCTGGGCAAGCGTTCAATGACTTTGCCAGAACATAAATCTTCAGCCGAGGTGTGTGGGGTGTGTCCGAAGATCACATTAAAACTCAACAATTTACATAATATTTTGCATATTTCAACTCTTTCAGTTAGCCAGAGGAGTTAGAGCCAAAAAAAAAGCAGAGAACTGAAGCCGACAAGATGAGAAGAGCCAAAGGCTGGCTGTTAATTACAGCAACAGGTGAGTGGAGCCAGAGGACACGGGTCTAAAAACTGAGCTGAAAACCCAAAAAGTCACTTAATGGTTTCACACGAACCGGACCATGACATAATACCAATCCTGGCCGGGTTATGCAATTCCTTGACAGCCGTGAAGCTTTTTAATTAATTTATGTTTCGTTTTCGGCGGACGCAGTGCTGCTACTGAGCCTGTTGGCCTCCACAGACGCCGCCCTGCCCTTCAAGAAGGTGTCCATTGCCAAGACACCCGTCTCCACCAGCAGCACCACCACCAGCACAACGACAACAGAGCCAGCCGCAGTGGCCGAGGAGGAGGAAACGGAGGAGGAGCAGTCAGTGCCCACCAGCGAGGGCGGTGACAGCAACAAGGTGAGAAATGGATTTAGCCAGATATTTACATGTCGTGCTCACTTAGTTTGAATCCTTCCATCCAGTCGGACAATGGGACTCTGTCCAAGAACTCGAAGCTGACGGGCATCCCGCAAATTGATTACATCTGGGATCCCAACCTGCCCAGGGAGCTGAGGGGGTAAGATCTAGAACAACATGAGAGTATATTAAAGATTTTAAGATGATTAAAGACTCTGAATAATGATAATTCACCTTACATTCTTGCTCTGCAGCTACAACCTGTCCACTTATCCCTTCCTGTCCACCGTGCCGCCCATGGACGAGATTCACTTCAAGTGCGAGGGCCTGCACGACGGCTTCTATGCCTCCATCGAGTACAAGTGCCAGGTGAGCGGCATGACCTTGTCTGGCCTAATGGCGATGTAACATAATTGGTAGACCAACCAAACCGAGCCCAGTCCAGACCCAACCCTATATGCATGTCCAGCAATTTCTCTTTTATTTTTTTTGTCGTCTGCCGACGTGACGTCAAAAAAAAGAAACAAAAAAAACTTGTTTGCGGCTCGATCTTGACCCCAAAAGCGGGCAAAGAGAAGCGCTAAACGATGTCTAACAGAGCGGATTAGTTATGGCCAAAATGTGATTAACCAGAGTTCGGACTCGTTGCAGATCTACCATCACTGCGTCTACGGCATCAGGCACGACTTTCTGTGCGCCAACTTCACGGCCTTCGATCAGCGCACCTTCATCTGCCACTTCGCCTCCGACGTGGACTGCGAGGGATCCCAGAAATACTGGAATAGGTAAGAGAGCTCCCGGGGGAATCCCCTTACACAGAGGTCGAGTCATTATCAGTTTTGCACCATCTCTTGAATATTCAATCAATATATTTATCTTAAATTAGCTCTACATATTTAACCCTACCTTTACCCCTTATCCCGCAGAAACGATGAGCTGTATATGGCCACTACCACCACATCCACGAGCACAACAACTACGCCAGCGCCACCCACCCAGCCCCCGGCACCGCGTCGTCGGCCGCAGAGACCACAGCGTCCGCTGAGGCGACCCTACAACCGCCGACCCATTGACGACTACTACTACGAAGATCAGGATCAGTACGAGGACGACTACTACGAGGAGCGTCCCATCAGGCGTCACAAGCCGCGGCCGCGTCAGAGAAAGCCAGTAGAGGTGGACTACGACGATGAGTACGACGAGAAGCGAGCGGAGGCGGAGAAGCCCAACAGACGCAACAGGAACCGCTACCGGGATGAGGAGGAGACCCAGGAGGAGGACTACGATGAGCGGCCCAACAAGAGGCAAAGAGGTAAATCCACTCCAGGCCCAGCGGGCCGCAAGGTGTCTCCCAGGAAACCAGGACGCGTTGAGGAGCGACGCAGCTTTAACGACGACCGGCCGCTGGGCAGGCGGCGCATTGAGAAGCAGAGGACCACTCCATCGTCCGCTTTGGATGAGCTGGATGAGTACGAGAAGCCGTACGGGGGAGTGGATCAAGAGGAGGCGGCCGAGGAGCAGACACCTCAGAAGGTGAAGACTACCCCGAAGCCACTGACGGAATTCATCACACCCAAGGCGGCAGCTGCCTCCGTTTATGCCCGTCCCCGGGCTCCGCCGAGGATAGCCCGTCCCGTTCCCATCAACGAGAAGAAGAAGTACTCATATCCGGTGCAAAAGAGCACAGCCACCACCCAAGCACCGTCCAGCAGTGGCCAGGAGGAAGAGGATTACCCCGAGGAGCAGGCGGAGGAGGACTACGAGCAACCGCCAGCTAGGAACACACCCAGGAGGCGCACACCTGCACCGCGTGCGGAGCAGAAACCCACGAGAACCACCCTGCGGAAGCCAGTGACCGACAAGAAGCCACTCGAGGACGATTACTATGAGCCGGCGGAGCATCAAGAGCCACTAAGGAAGCGCAAGCGTCCTTTGGCTCCTAGATCCCGTGCCCCAGCGGCAGATGTGGACTTCGAGGACGAGGACTACGAGGAAAGTCCAGCGCCCGTCTCCACAGCAGCTCCGGCGAGAAACCAGAGACTAAGGGCCAAGACCACCACCAGCACCAGGAAGCCAACGGTGCCCCCGCGTCCACGCCAGCCGATCGTGGAAGAGGAAGAAGACTTGGAGCAGCAACAGCAGCCAGAGGAGCATGTCGAGGAGGAGACACCGGCGCCCAGGACGCGAGTCAATTCACTCAACGCGCGAACAGCGGGCATTGGAAAGTCACAGCGTCCTTCGTCGGTACGTGTGGTCAAGCGACCCTTCCTGCCCTCTAGGGGCGGCAGTCCCTATCTGCCACGCGGCCTTCAGCCAGTGGGAGTAGCATTGAAACCATTGCCCACCACGGATAGCACACCCATCGACATGGGCTCCACCATCTCGGGAGTGCGTCTGCTCGAGCACGGTGCTCCCTTGCTGAGGGGAAGGCCCGACAGCGACGAAGATGACGACGAGGTGGAGCCACCTCCGTCTCCCAGTCCGCCAAGGACTACTCTACCGCCGCGCAGTGCCCTGCCGGCCACATCGAAGCGAGTGGAGCAGCCGCGTCCTAAGCTAAACCTCGATGAGCTCTACGAGAATGACTACGATGTGACGCTGAACGATGCACTCGATCCCACTCTGAAACCGCTCTCGCCCCAGCATCCGCATACCAATACGCATCCACATTCGCATCAGCTTCCATACCAGCAACAGCAGCAGCAGCAGCAGCGGCAGTATGCCAGTGCCTACAATCCATTCGCCTATCAGCCAGCAGCGTATCAATCACCAACATCCGCTTCAGCTTCAGCATCAGCATCCGCCCCTGCATCCGCACCCGCATCCGCATCTCAATCGCAGCCAGCGAACTATCATAGTGATTCCTATTTCTCGTCGACAGATATACGCCGGCGGGCTGTTGTCCCGGCGCAAGCCGCGCGTCCACATCGACTCGAATACGCTGCTGCCGGAGGAGTCGGCGGCGGGGGAGCATCCGGAGTGAGCCGGAGCTACCAGCCGGCGGCAGTGGCGGGCGGACGGATTGCCCAGCATTTCTACGACGACTTTGCCTACTAATAGTTCGCGTGTAATAAGGTGAGTGTTATGATCCTTCTGTTAGTAAAGAATGATAAAGAATGTGCTCTTTCTTTCTTTCAGTTTCTTCAGCTGTAAATAAGTTTTCCCCAACACACACAAGGAGAGTTCCATTCGGTGCACGGCTCCTGCAACTTCTTAAACAAATCTGTCTCTACCCTTAGTTGTTTAGCCGCAAAAAAAAACCTACTCGTAATTCAGAAGGTTCGGGACATTATTGGCCTTCAACTGCTGAAAAGGAG
Source organism: Drosophila punjabiensis (assembly GCA_008042585.1). NCBI lineage: Eukaryota > Metazoa > Arthropoda > Insecta > Diptera > Drosophilidae > Drosophila > Drosophila punjabiensis. The sequence continues at coordinate 13,276 of VNJR01006877.1, forward strand.
CTATGTGATTAATTCTCTACTTTAATGGCAGCCTTTAGTTTGCGGCATTAACACAAATTGGCGATAAAGTTAACTCTCAGTTCTGGATAAAGCTTTAGTTTATTCAATCCCACATAGGTTGCTCTTCACAGCTCATGGCACGTCATGTCCCGAACCTTTCAACTTAATATATACGTTGTATAATACTCAAATGTCGTGATAGTAGCAGCTTGCGAATTTGTCTGCTAGCTCGTATCTAGTAGTTTATGAAACTAACTAACACAGCCTCCTCCTCCACGTTTATCTCCGCAAAATCAAAATTCAAGAAGAACGTTTAAAACCCCAGCAGAAAAAATTAATTTAAAATTGCAATTTGCACAAAAAGTATCTGTAATATTTAAGCATTGTCCGGAGATCGACAGATCCAAGACTTAAGTCGGAGTGCATATAACATGAAACAAACAAAAACTGAAATAAATATGAAAAACCTACTTGAAATTGTTTTACGCCCCTCCGTTATTCTTTACTGGAGGATTGCAGGCAGACCTTTAAATTCTCCGTTTCCTCCTCCAAATGGTCAAGTTTCTTCATTAAAATGATCTGAAAAAGCCGCATAAAAAACTGAGGTTATCAAATAACAATAATTAAACTATTTTTACCTTGGCTGCAGACACTATTTCTGTGGCCACCCTTAGAGGCATGTGCTCCACTGATTGTACCAACAGCATGGGTCTAATCTTGGCTAGATCCTCAATGCTTCTGAATCCAGCTGCGTACAGTTGCCTGGCGCGATTCTGGTTTAGGAATAGAATTTCAAATCATCATCATAGCAACTTAAAGATTATACTTTTCTACTAACAATTTTAACGCCTGGCAGCTCCATTAGCGGCTCCAATTCAAGGGTTCCACATCTGTCCATTTTTCGAAGTATGCGCTCAAACAGGGGTTTGTAGCACCAAAACTCCTCCAGCTCCTCGCACAGACGAACAATGGCGCTGGAGGCGGCGATCGATTGGCTGATCAGGTGCTGCAGGGTTCCACGCTCAACGTTGTACTTGCTGGCCACATTGGGCAGCGGCAGAAGGTCAAGAATATCGGACAGGATGAGCACCTTGTACAGGCGGTTCAGCTGCAGGGACAGTGGTCCCTGAACCGACTGCATCTTGAACAGCCTGGCTGCATGGGCTTCGGTGAATCCCAGCTGCTTAAACAAAGCCTGCGACTCCGGCGGCAGCGAGGTGTAAACTTGAAAAAGAATGCTAGCATCGGCCGGGAACAACTCATCGCCACGTTCATTGGAGTTGAAGCACACGATTAGATACAGCAGGTGGCAATAATTCGTCAGGATTAGCTGCTGCTGCGCCTGCCTCAGCTCCTTGTGAATGGCATTGGCCCGCTTGTAATCAATGCCCGCCTTGAAGGCAGCTCGTCCAATGTTGGTCAACTTAAATCGGGTGGACTGACCAATGAGCAATCGTCGATCGCCAGCAGGACGAGCAGTACTTTGATTCACATCCTGTGTGGTTATGATCTCCGAACAGTTGACCTTCGATTTGCTCACCGGCTCCGTCACCTGCAGCACCTTGTTCTTGAACATCTCCCGTAAAATACGAAGCACTATCTCGTCTACGGCCACCTCCAGGGCGCTGGCCTGCACAGATAACAGAGTGCTATTCACCAGACGATTCAAGTCCCGACGACACTCTGCCAGGTTCAGTCCAATCACGCTTAGAATCAGACTCTGAAAGTAGTTTGAAAACAGTTAAAGTTATAAATCAAATTTTAAAGATTATTCAAGGACAAATAAATAATTGGTTATTATAATAAATGTCATTATGAAACATTTAATAGGCCAAAGTCCAAACACGAGTCACTGTTATTTATAGATTATTAATTATAGGTTATTTTTAGAATACTATTTAAACAATCCTCCTAAATTCAAAGTACCATATGTTTTTAACCATTTCCACATTTATTATTTGTTTTTAATTAGGCACAACAATGTATTTCTGATATTTAAATATGGGATAAAACCAGCGAAATCAATTATTCTCCGAATACCACACGTCCACACAATATTTTGTTTATCTTTGCTGCACATTCATATCAAGTTTTCAATAAATTCCCAGCTAACGTTGGTCACGAACTGGCGCTTTCCGTAGAAGAAGAAGTTCATGGATACCATATATTCGCCGGTGGGAAAGGGCAGGGTCCTTATTTCAGTTGTTAAATACATTCCTCTTATCAAAATGTCACCCTTCAAGCGCATAATTAAAAGATTTGATTAGACTGGGAGATGGGCCTTACTTACATAGAGCGGGCAAGTGTGGTTGATGTTGGAGAAGGGCTTGTACACATTATATATATAAATGTTGAAGGGGTTAAATGGCCTCTTTAAAAACCGACATGCATCGATTAGATTGTTGTAGAGCCATGGCTTGTATCCGCTCGCCCTTTTAAGCATCTGAGTCTGCACGCTAATGTTGTTGGTCGGATGGACGAAGGTAGCGTTGAAATTGAAAACAGTCCTGTTCCGACTCATCGCCTTCAGACGACATTCGTTTATCCTCACCCACGATATGTTGAAGCTGGCACACACCACATTTGTCAGCTTATAGGTGACCGAGTCCTAAACAAGTTCGGCTTGGCTAAAACCTTGATAGCTATTGTATGTGTCATGAAACTTACAGCTGATCTCCAGAAAACAAAAATGATTAATATAGCGACGATTTTCGGTGCTGCATCCATGACGTTTCGCGTTAAAGTGAAATGTCATTCGGAACCACATTTAATTATATGGCTTGTTCAAACGGAAAACCACCAAACAATTATCAATACGAATTAACACGAATACATAGAACATAGAACCACTGATCGGCACCAAATCAGGGTGGAATTTGTTTGAGTAAAACAATTAGGAAAGCTATAGTTGAGTGACCGACTGTGAGATACCTAGCAAGCGCTCCATTTCTGCAGTTTATGTGCTATTCAAGACTGTTTACTTCATAAGTCACCAAGTGGTATCATTATGGCTCAATGCAATCGTAGACTGAATCAAATTTTTGTCTCAGCTAAAGTTTTGCTCAGTCAGCAGTGTCGAACTTCCGAGTTATTTCTTGAAAAATGTCAGGGTAGAAGAAATTTAAACAAATTATTGAACGGAAACCCTATTAGCAAAAAATAGTGATACAATTTTCAGAAATCCCTTTGAAGGGGTAGAAGTCATTGACATTCGACTTAAAAAATTAGAAAAAGTGCAAGTAAGAAGTGTCGTGAGAAAGAAGAAGCCAACAACACATATCCTAAATCAAGGTTGCGACATGTAGGTAAGGCTCTAACAAAAATAAAGCAACAGCAATTAAATCCACATAATTTAAATAAGTAATTAAGATGCGGATTTTTCCTTACCCTTAAACACAAATTTAAAAAAATCGCACAAAGAATAAAGCGAAGAAACCCTTTCATAAAAAAAAACCAGTGGGAAAAAATCAACTCTTGCAATATTAGAACAATATATATTTTTTTAAGCACTCACCTGCAGCCCCACCGCTTCCTGTTGATCCAACGAGCTTAGCGCCTTGTCCATGGGCGAGAAGAGCATCTGGCCGACCAGCAGGTTGTCCTTGCTCTGGGCAATCAGAATGCTCTCACCCGCCTCACCCAATCCGGCGCGTCCAGCGCGACCCACCATTTGCTTGTACTTGCACAGAGTCATGAAGTCTTGGCCCACGTACGGTGCTCGAATGATCACCCGCTTGGCCGGCAGATTAACGCCCGCCGCCAGCGTGGAGGTGCAGCAGATAACAGTGACCACTCCGAAGCGGTAAGCAGTCTCAATGTACTTCCTCTCGTCGGTCGTCAGGCCAGAGTGGTGATAGGCTATGCCGTAGGGCAATGTCTTGGCCAGAACCGGACTGAGGATGCCGCACATCTTGTCCAGGGCATCCATCAGGTCGACTTTCTCGCTGCGTCGATGCTCAAAAAACTTCTGCTTGGGCACAATGCGACTGAGTAGAAGAGCCACATTCTCGCAGTTCTTGCGGCTGGGGCAAAAGACCAAGCAACAGTGTTCCGGGGCGCACTCGCTGATTAAGCCAGCTAGGTGATCAGGATCCGCTTTTCTCACAGCTTCGCTGTACTGCAAGTACATTAGAATAATTCGCAAAGTTTATTCAGAAGCTGACAGAATCAGATCGAATTTTGCTTACGGAATAGTTAACGCTGCGACTGGGTACGAAGATCTCTTCCAGCGTCTGACCAGACGAGTTGATTTCCAACAAATCCGATCCACACTTGATGTACTCCTTCAGTTCAACCGGTCGGAAGCCTCTTGTGTAGACATCTGCATTGAGAAACGAGGATATTTCGCTCAGATTGCCTATCGTGGCACTCATGCCGACAATTTGAATGTTAGCTGCAAGAAAATAGTGATACCTTTATTCAGAAGGTCATGGTCAAGGTCAAGGCGTTGATTACTTGCCATTTAGAAACATCACCTTGGTTAGGAAGGCCTCCAAGGTGGCTCCCCGTCCCCGCTCGCCAATCAAATGCAGCTCGTCCACCACTACCAGACCGATCTCATGTGGCCGCTGCACATCTATCAGGCTGTCCATGAGCACGGCTCCCTTTTCAATGGAAGCAATAAACAGGCTGCGCCTCTTGCGGCGTGGCTGAGGCGGACATTTGCCCTTTCCCGCCGTGTACTCCTCAACAATGAAGTCCAGCTCAATGGCGAACGGCGACATGGCGCTGACCTTCTCCTGGACAATCGACACATATGGCAGGATGAACAGAACATTCCGTTCGCGACAGAGCAGCTCGCGCAGCATGAGAATCTCGGCGACCAGGGTTTTCCCTCCGCTCGTGGGAAGTGCGTAGATCAGATTTTTTCGCTGCCTGATTGCAGGTAGATTCAGGCACTCATCTTGCCATTCTGCAAAATAAAAACCAAACGGGAAGTTCTCAGAAAGGCGAACGTTAATGGGTAATTACCGTCCCATACCGTACAAACTCTTGATGCCTTTGTGCTGTAATATCATCCTCTTCACCTTATCCGGCAGGCCATAGAATTCGCCTTTGCTGGGGAAGTTGTCTATGGCCTGGTTATCCCTCTCGAAATCCGCGAAGGCCTGCGACTCCCAGTTAACTGGATCGAGTATGGAGCGATTTCTCAGCTCTTCGCATGTCTCGTACTGCGTGCCCTGCACTATGCCTTCAAGAACCGACTTGGAAATGAAGGACATAGACTCGTCGTTCTTCGTCGACGACTGATGTAGCTTCTCCGGCGTCCGGGGAACTTTGAAGGCCACCGCGTCCAGGAATAGTTGCGTGTTTTGCATCAGCGGCTCACTGAAGTCTTCGGCACCGTGGAATATGTCCTCCATTTCGGCAACACTTAGATCGTTTAGGTTGATTTTCTTAAACACTTCATTGGCGTCCGCATCGCCGGATAGATCAATTTTACTATCATGGCCCGCTGGAGCCCTGGTTCTCGTGGATTCCAGATTCAGTGTTGTGTCGGGAAAGGAAGTGTCGCCGAAAAGCCCGTCGTCCGGCACCGCGCTCTGTATCGTATTGTTGCCGCTGCTTGTCTGTGCCTGCGTCCCGAAGAGCTCCTCTTTTCGCCCGCTGAGCAAATCCTCCAGTTTCGCGTTTGAGAAGAAGCTCTCATCATCGCTGTCCGGCCAGAAGAGGCCTTCAGTGCACTGGCGCTTGGCATGGCTTTCCTCTTGTCTTCCAGGCTGGTCTTCCGTCAAGTCTAAAGCCCTTTTATTGCGAATTGTAGGGTCATTGTTTTTATTTTGCTGATTCGACATTTGGCGCTCAAAAGTGCAGCCGTTGCAGAAAAGTGACAAAATATCGAAATACCATGCATTCAACGCAAGGTGACCCAACAGACGGTATTAAAATCTATCCAAGTTCCCTTCCATTCCGTGTGTTCCATTTAATTTGCATTTACCTATTCATTAACTTAATAGCAAAGCAGTGTTTTTATCATCAAGTGCAACTTCATCAACATCGAACAATTATTACTAAAGAAAAGAGAAAATTTTATTTCATTCTGTCATGGTGTATTTAGTATTTTTTAATACTTACGCTTCTGTATAAACAGCAGTCGCAGCTAAAAAGTTAATGCGATTTTAATAGGCTGTGTAAAGGGGCTATAAACAAAGTAATTATGCTCGGTTATTAGATGTCAGCTTAGGTAAAAAAAAAACAGCATAAACACAAATTGAGAGGGTATAAAAGGACTTTTTATTCAGCTGACGGCAGGTAGACGGCTGCAGCCTGCAGGTACTTTTACAAACGCGTTTCGGTATTATATGATTACCCGCTGTGGTCACACTGTTGGCTGCCGCAATTTGTTTTCCTTTCGTTCAAATTCGCGATCATTGTTTCATATGGAAATGTAACTCGATCCGCCAGGATGGGCAGCTGCTGGTACTTAGAGCATGTGAGCACCGGGGACCGTATCGTCCTGAACAAGGGGGAGAATTTGATGGGTCGCCACTCCACTTGCAAGATCACTATAAATCACCCATACGACTTTGTCTCCCGGGTGCATGTGAAGATGACCGTGAGTGATGCAGGCGTGCTCGTACAGTCGATGGTAAGTTTTGCAGATTCTATGTGTAGTTTAGCCTAAGAAATGCATGCATGCCTAAATTGAAATTATGTGCCGCCTAGAACACCAGCAACGGAGTCTACATCAATGAGCAAAAAATGAAGGATCAGACAACGAGCACACATGTCTCGGCGGGCACTGTCATCAGCCTGGGAGTGGAGGGGCACTACACTATTGTTCCGCGCAATTACCCCATCTTCGTGCTACGGAAAGTGGTTACCGAGGCGGAGGAGATAGTCTTGTCTTCCGACGACGATGATGATGATGCCATGCTGCAGAAATGCAATCTTGGCCAATTGATTCCCGACTTGGCTTCGATAAAAAGGGATACTACTGACCAGGACAATCCTTCCTCTTCCAACTTGCACCTACCAAAGATTCCCGAGGTGAAGCAGGAGCTGGTGAGCAAGACCACCGAGGAGATAACAAACATCTTCGGCATAGCGGATGAGGCTATTCTCGACAGTGTTATGGATATAAATCCGTATCTGTACAACCAGTTAAATATGCAAAATGGCGGCACTGCATCTACGAGCGCAAAGATTCACGACGGCGACGTAATAGAACTGGATGCCGATGGTGATAAAATGCAGCCATCGCCCCCGCCGAAGCGGCTTGAATCGGTTGATGACGAATATGACGAGCAGTTCGCGATTTCACAAGCGGTACTGCAGGGAATAAAAGCTGAAATGGCTTTCGGCGATGGCGAGGAGGATTTTCTATTGTCCAATGTAATGGACGGCGAAACGCGCTTGTGTTCGCCCTCGGCCCAAGTGAACTACGATGAAATTATTATTATCGAGGAGAGCGACGACGATGAGCTTTATGACAAAGTGGCAGACTGGTCCAACAAGCTGCTCAGCCAAAAGAACCCCGACCCCATCGAAATGTCCCAAGTATACCCGCTGATTGACAGCTCTGGATCGGATCAGGAAGTCGACTCCCATTCTGGAATAAAAACCCCGCCGAAGTCACACTACATCGATAGCGCTAGTGAGGACGAATCCAACGATCTGGATCTGTGCAATGGTAAGTATTTTGTAATGCAATTAATTTTAGCTACTAAATTATAACAAATTTATTCGCAGCGGACAGCACAACAATGGTAAGCTCGGCCGACGATGCTCAGCTGTTCACGCGCCGTCAGAGGGTTGTTTCAGAGGCAGATCAGGAACACGGAGCTCCAGACAGTACCTCTCAACCCAATGAAATATCCAGGACTCAGAAATCCTCAACTCCAAAGCCCAATGCCTCGAAGCAGTACAAAAAAGAGTCATTCATTGACAAAATAGAGGTGCCAAAAAAGCTACCAATTGTGCGGCTGCGCAACAGATCCAAATCCCTCTATATGGAGCGATCAATAGACATAGATAAGACCCTTGAAATTATAAATATAAATCAAAAGCAGGTCGAAACTCGATCAAAGCAGAAAAGCAAACCAATTGAAGAGGTAGAAGATTACCGCGAAGAGTTGGTGGTAACTTTGCAAGCTCCTGAGGAACCAAAGAAAACTCCGATTAAAAAGGCCAAGACACAAAGCAAGGCAGCCCACTCCAGGACGGAGGGCGAAGCAAAGGCTAATGAATCTCCAAAGAAGGGGAGAAGGATCTCCCCAAGAAAACAAGACCAAGAAAAACCTGCTAGCGTAGCTGAAACTCAGGCCAAAAATCGAAGCGCTCGCTTACTAAACCGATCACGGTCTTGCTTTATGGAGCGGCCAACCGACATTAAGGAATCCCTGGACAGCAAACTAACAAATGAAGACATCAAAGATAAACCGAAAGAAACTCGGACTAGAAAGCGCCACAAATCAATCGAAAAAGATTGTGACGCCTCAACAGAGAAACAGAAAACGCCACCTAGGAAATCCGAAAAGAAGACAAACAATACCCGTGAAGAAATAAAAGAGAAAGCTAAGGTCCCTCCAAAAAATAGGAATAGCATTTCTCCAAAAAAAAGAGATGCAGTTGAAGATGTAACTCCAGTCAAAAAGGACACAAGCCCTCGGCTACTAAACCGATCAAAATCATGTTTTATGGACGCCACGGATAATATTATTAAGACTAAGGAGAATTCGGCAGCTCGCGGTCCTTCCATAATCGAGGCTCCATTTATGTCAAAAAATCGGTGCAAACAGAGGGTTATCGATCGCCAGAGCTTCATTGTTGGCCAAACGGAAATGCTCACCAAGTGTTCCCAGAAACCAAAGGATAAAAATAAAGATGACCAAGCAATCAAGGAGAAACGACGAGAGGCTCTGAAGAAGCTGTCTGATAAAACCAAAGATGAGGAGAACATTTCCTCTACCTCGAGCACAAATAAAAGGAAGAAGTCCACTAGTGTGCCCACCGTAAGCAACACCAATCGCGGGGAATTCCTTACCAAAGAGATCGATAGTGGTCCTCCAGCAAAAATAGCAAAGAAGGTGGAGAAGCCCCAAGTACGAACATCGCCGGCGAAGAACTCGATTCCCGAGCGACGCTCCACCATTGAAACGGACGATCTAGCCAATTATCCACAGCCACATTGCTCCCGTCCTCCGGAGCGCAAGGATGCGCAGCAGGCTAGGAATCAGCGCACTTGCAATCGCGTCAACTTTGCTGATATGGAACGATACCACCAAAACGTCGAAGATTTAAAGAAACTCGAAAAGCAGCGAAGACACGTCCATTTCTGCGATAAGGACGACATTAAATATATCGATAAGGTCTTTGGAGCCAATAAGCCCGTGCGGAAAAGCAAGGACAGCTTGAAGATATGCCTCAGCACGTATATTGAGCGACGCGAATGGACACTCAAGGGAAACCATATGGTGAACGATATCCTGTACCACAAGCGGACTATACTCACGTGGGCTAACCAGTGGCTGAGAAATGGCAGCGTCGACGCTGTGTCCGAAACGGATGTCCTGATGCCCATTCCCTCCGACTTTACCGGCTACCAGCATTACAGGAAGTAAGTTAAAGCCTAGTTTTTAAAAGAGGAACATTAACTGATATTTCTAATTATGTGTTGTGACAGGACTTTCTTGCCGTTGATAAAACTGGAGATGCTGACGACAATTGAAAGGAGCTACAAGAGTTCGAAGACTACGATTGATTTCGAAGTGACGGACGTACTTTCCGAGAAAGAATACTATCGCATCTCAGCCAAAAGTAAGTGGCTAATTATTGAGAAACAATATAATAATAATAAACACAATACTATTTCTTCTCCACACTTAACAGCCAATGCCGACCCTATTGGAAAATTTGAACTATACACTATTTCTAGTGGCACCGAATTGGCCGAGACCTTTGCCACACCATTGGAGCAAAAGACCGTTAGCGGTAAGTTTTGTTGGTACTTTTGAAAATATCAATTTAGTTTTATCGTTTTTTATTTAAACCATCAGGTGGCGTTTGCTTCATGACATTCGAGATTTTGATGCAGCTGTCCTTTGAGAGGATGAAAAGCCTTAAACAGTTGACTGTCCGTCCGGTGGTGGATAGCCTCCGAGTGGAATTGGGTGCTCTGAGTGCTATCCATCAGCTTCACCGTTCGCCTCTCAGCAGGCGGATTTTGATGCCTACTGAGGCGGTGAAGACTCTTCCAATACCAAAGGTGGCGCAGGCGTTCACGTACACTGGATTTACCAAGCTTAACAGCCATCAGGAGGATATTTGCCTCCGAATCTATAAGAGAGTCATAGACAATGGTAACCCAAGTGTGACACTAGTACAGGGTCCTCCTGGCACTGGAAAATCCATACTTCTGTCCAATCTCAGCCTGCAGTGTCTGTACGGAAGGGCGTCCGTAATGCTGGACCGCAAGATCTTAATATGTGCACATTCCAACACGGCCGTGGATCACATGGTGAAAGCTTTAAGTAAAGCACTTTTTGCTATGACCCACGATCACTTCCAGCTCGTGCGGTTTGGATTGACAGAAAAAATGAGTGAAAACTCTCGTCAGTTTTCAGTATCTGCACATTTAAAAAAAGCCAGGAATGATAAGCTAAAGCGTCTAACTCCAGAGAACATTGAAATGTTAAAGAAGCAGCACTGCGATCTCAGTGCTGAGATCCAGAAGCTGAAGCAAAACATAAATCTTAAGTTCACCTATCTTCAAAATATGTTGGAACAGAGACAGAAACAGCTCTTGCTGATAAGCGAGCAACTTAATCCACCGCTGACGCAACGGGAAGAGTACGACATTACCAAGATGTGTTTGAAACGGGCCCACATCGTCTGCACGACGCTCTCCTCGTGCGTTAAGCTGGCCAATTACGTGGACTTCTTCGACATCTGCATCATCGACGAGGCCACACAGTGCACGGAACCGTGGACTCTTCTTCCCATGAGATTTGGTATAAAACACCTTGTCCTGGTCGGAGATACCCAGCAGCTACCAGCGGTAGTGCTGTCCAGAAAGGCCATCGACTTTGGGCTCGGCAACTCCATGTTTGACAGGATTCAAAAGAGTCTGGTGAAGAACCTGAATCTGGATCAGCCGGGAGGCAATCAGCTTGTGCACACCAAACTATTTAAGCTGAGCATGCAGTACCGCATGCACCCAGAAATCTGCCGGTGGCCAAACAAGTACTTCTACGAGGATCAACTGGTCAGTGCGGATCTAACCGCAAAGCCCTCGCCGCTTATACCCTACTGCGTAGTCAATCTGAGCTACACGCGAGACACAGGTGGCAACAACGGAAATAGGAGCATAAGCAACGACGAGGAGGCTCGCTTTGTGGCTCAACTGCTGGCGGAGATGGACAAACACATGCCCAGCCAGCGGTATAGCTACGGCTTAATCTCGCCGTACAGCAATCAATGCCACGCCCTGAGCCAGGTAATTCCACGCCACATGAACTTGACACCAC
>VNJR01006881.1:0-13420 GCA_008042585.1 Drosophila punjabiensis
ATAAGCCATTAATCTGGCTAGAAAATCTGAAAGGCCAAAATCCAAAACTACTTCGATGGAAAACTATCCTGGCAGCTTATGACTATGAAGTCGTATACAAAAAAGGCTCGCAAAACGTAGTCGCCGATGCACTCAGCAGAATTGAGCCAAACCTGAACATAAACGAAGACCCAGAAATTATATCTATCGCTTCCCAACCACTTAATCACTTTAATAGTCAAATAATATTCCGAATCGGAACCCGTCCATACCTACGACTCTGTTACAAATACCCTTCAAACAATCCTGAAACCGAATAAAACATTCGCAATATTAGCACCGGACGATATTTTTAAAATAATAGAAGAGTCCTATAACAACTATTTCTTCGAAAGTAACTTATACAAAATTTACCGCCGCAAAATATGGCTAACTGAAATCACCAATCCTCATGATCAGGAAAACAAAATTCGTGCATACCACTTTAACACTAATCATAGGGGGATAGATGAAACTTACAACCATTTAAAAAGGGACATTTATTTCCCGCATTTAAAAGACATAATCACAAAAATTGATGCAAACCCCAACCGCCCCAGAAGGACCATTGGCGGTCGTGCGTATAGACATTTATTCCATTAATAATACTTGTAACCTCACCATTTTTGACAAATTCTCGAAGCTAGCTCAAGCCTACCCCGTTAGCAATAGAAACTCAATAAAAGTCGCCGATGCCCTATTACAATTCATAAGTCATTACGGTGCACCAAAGAAAATAGTTTTTGACCAGGGCGCGGAATTTTCGGGCAGTCTATTCATCGATCTCCTAACCCAATTCCAAATAACAGCTCATACAACCTCATTCCAACAATCAACCGGCAACGCTTCTGTAGAAAGACTGCATTCCACCTTAATCAAACTATACAGAATAATCATGACCAAACGAAGGGAAGCACGCCTAGAATGCGGGCATGACCAAATACTTAATGAAGCAGTTGCAACATATAACAATACAATACACTCCAGCACTTCCTACACCCCTTTCGAGCTCTTTCACGGAAGAACTCACATATTCAACAAAACAATAACATTCGACAATCACCACGACTACCTCAAGAAATTAAATGAATTCAGAAAAGACATATACCCAAAAGTACAAGAACACTTAAACGCAAACACAGAAAAAAGGTTGGCTAAATTAAATGAGGAGAGAGAGACACCAGTCCAAGTCGAACAAAATGATATAGTATTTAGGAAAGAAAACCGTAAGAACAAGATGACACCGAGATTTTCACAACAGGAAGTAGATAGAGACAATGGCGTCACCTTGCTAACAACTAGAGGTCAAAAACTACACAAACAAAAAATTAGGAAAATTGTTAAAAAGCAACAAACACTAACACCGACACACTAATAGACCATATTACTAAACACTATCCCTCAATTGTTATTTACTAAGTAATCAAAATCGTCGGAGTTCGTGGCATACACCAACAACACGTCGCCGAGCCACCTATCTCCGATCCGGCCATTCCCCCTCTATAGCCTTCTCTTCGGACTGGGGGGGAGGAGTTAACATGCCCCTCTCTCCGGCAACATGGAAACAAATCAGATCCGGCAGCTTCAAGACTGGTGCAACAACAACAACATCGCCAACATGCAACTCTGACGAATACACACATCCTTGTAAACTCATACTTACACTTTGACATATAAAATCATACTGACACTTCATACATACTTTTGTAATAAATATTTCAATCTAATTTTGTTCTCCATACAAAATAGTCGTCTTTATTTTTTCCCTCGGTCACTGGACTGTAACTCGCGCGCTGCTAGTTTCTTATAATACAGTGCTTAATTTTAAAGCCATACTAGCTAGATTAGACTGCTCCTACGCAGATAAAACATCTTTGCGCCTATTACGGCAGGCGACCAAACGCTTATGCAGTACTACGATGAGGTCGAATGAAAATTGACCCTCGTTACAAACAAAATTGTCATGACACATGACGACGAAAGGGCTTCATTGCTCAATGCAGAAGTTAGGGCTGACGCCCTACACGTATTCATTTCCGGTCTAAAAAAATCACTAAGGGCTGTTGTATTTCCAGCACAGCCAAAAGACCTGCCAGCAGCGTTGGCATTAGCTAGAGAGGCAGAGGCCAGTATCGAACGAAGTATGTTCGCGGCCACATATGCCAAAGTAGCTGAGCAAAGAAATCAGAATAATGATTTTCACAAGGGCCAGCACCGAGCGCCCGAGAAACAAGGGAAAAATTCTGGTGCCTACCGCGGACCAGAGAAAAATCCCCATTTTTTCAAAAAGCCAAACAAGTATCAGAACAACGATCCATGGCGTAAACAGGACAACTGGGTAGATCAGATAAACAAAATCAATCCCCGGAACCTATGGACATTGATCCATCATCTTCTAAGTTCCGACATCCTACGGGTTTTAAACAGGGAAACAACACTCAATACCCAAATTTGCAGGGCTCAAAAAGACCAAACTCTTCGGAGAGAATGACGGGCCAAAGGCGCCAGCGGGTTAACAACGTTGAGCAAACCGCAAACGCGGACGAAACTGATTATGAAAACGCGGCCACAGCCGCGCTAAATGCAATTGATGATGACAGTGACTCATTTGACGGTAACGACCTCGTCAATTTTTTGAGGAAGGTCCCGTTTGCCCTTCATTGAGCGAGGGCTGGCGGGGAGAACTATAAAAATCCTCATAGACACTGGAGCGGCAAAGAGTTATGTAAAGCCCTTAAAGGAGCTGAAGAACATAATGACTGTCGACTCCCCATTCACTGTGAGTTCCATTCATGGCTCCAGTAGTATAAAAGAAACATGCTTTATGCACATATTCGGCCTGAAGGCTCAATTTTTTTTACTTAATACTAGCAACACTTTTGATGCCATAATAGGTTTCGACTTGCTAACGCAGGCCGGAGCGGCATAAGATTTACATAACAGCGTAATCAGGTATGAAAACATATCTGAACAGCTCAAATTCCACGAATGCGATAACGTGAACTTCACAAATATCGATGACTTAATAGTCCCAAATTTAGTGAAAGCTGCATTTAAAAAAATGATCCTTAAGAGGAAACAAGTGTTTTCGCACTCTAACGAGGCGCTACCTTTTAACACCTCGGTCATTGCCACAATTCGTACGGTGACTAGCGAGCCCGTATATTCCAAGCTATATCCTTACCCCATAGGAGCAGCAGATTTCGTTAACGCAGAAATCAAACAGCTGTTAAAGGATGGCATTATCCGGCCTTTTAGGTCGCCGTTTAACAGCCCAACTTGGGTTGTTGACAAAAAGGGACTTGATGCAGATGGCAACAAGAAAAAACGGCTGGTGATCGATTTCAGGAAACTGAATGAACGAACCATCGCCGACCGTTACCCTTTGCCAAGCATTCCTATGATTCTAGCGAACCTAGGAAAGGCAAAATTTTTTACTACCCTAGATTTGAAATCGGGGTACCATCAGATTTATCTGGAAAGAGACCGCGATAAAACTGCTTTCTCCATAAACGGAGGAAAGTATGAATTTTGCCGTCTACCCTTTGGACTGAAAAATGCGGGAAGCATCTTTCAAAGGGCGATCGATGACGTACTACGTGAGCAGATCGAGAAAATTTGTTACGTCTATGTAGACGACGTGATAATTTTCTCCGAAAACGCTACCGACTACGTTATGCACATTGACACAGTTCTTAAATGCCTGTGCGAAGCAAACATGAGAGTGGCACCAGAAAAAACCAAATTTTTCAAAGAAAGTGTTAAATTTGTAGGTTTCATTGTTACATCAAACGGAGCCAAAACGGACCCGGAAAAGGTAAAAACCATTCAGGAGTATACCGAACCAAAAAATTTGTTCAGCCTCAGGTCTTTTCTTGGGTTGGCCAGTTACTACAGAAGTTTTGTCAAGGACTTCGCTACCATAGCCAGACCACTTACCTCCATACTTAAGGGAGAGAATGGCACGGTTAATAAACACATGTCAAAAAAGGTGGCTATCGAATTTGATGAGTCCCAACGCAGAGCGTTCCAGCGCCTGCGAGACATTTTGTCATCAGAAGATGTGATACTAACGTATCCAGATTTCAAACTTCCTTTCGATTTGACCACCGATGCCTCAGCAAGCGGTATCGGTGCGGTGCTGTCCCAAAAAGGCAGGCCAATCACAATGATATCTCGTACGTTGAAAGACTGCGAGCTGAATTACGCAACCAACGAAAGAGAACTATTGGCAATTGTTTGGGCTATAGGAAAACTACAAAACTACCTATACGGCACAAAAGAGATCAGGATTTTTACGGACCATCAACCTCTTACTTTCGCTGTATCCGAGCGAAATACAAATGCCAAAATTAAACGATGGAAAGCATTCATCGAAGAACATAACGCCAAAATATTCTACAAGCCCGGAAAAGAAAATTTTGTGGCAGACGCTTTGTCACGACAAAACATAAACGCTATACAGAACGAACCCCAATCTGACGTAGCCACTATTCACAGTGAACTTTCCCTAACCTACACGGTCGAATCTACCGATACACCCTTGAATTGCTACAGGAATCAAATAATCCTGGAGGAAGCAGAGCAGCCCTAACGGCGACACATAGTTTTCGGGACCAAGAACCGACACATAATCCAATTCAAGAACAGGGACTCGTTGTTCGGATTGGTTAAAGAGGTAGTAAACGTAGACGTTGTTAACGCCATTTACTGTGACCTCTCCGCGCTAGAATGCATCCAACACTCCTTGGTGACCGAATTCCCAGCAACCAAGTTCTGGCATTGTAAAAAATTAGTCAATGACATCACGGATGCAAATGAACAGAAAGAAATAATTATCTGTGAACACAACCGCGCTCACATGGCAGCGCAGGAAAATGTTAAACAAGTCCTTTAGGATTACTACTTTCCAAATATGTCCAAACTCGCCAACGAAGTGGTTGTAAACTGCAAGACATGCACCAAGGGGAAGTACAATAGACATCCGAAGAAGCAAGAGTTGGGTATCACACCAACCCCCTCATATGCTGGCGAAATGCTGCATATTGACATATACTCTACGGATAAGAGATTTTTTTTAACCTGCGTAGATAGTTCGCTGTAGTACAGCCATTACCTTCTAGGGCCATAGTCGACGTGCGCGGCCCCATGTTACAACTAATAAATTTTTTTCTAAACATTAAAACAATATATTGTGATAATGAGGCGTCTTTCAACTCGGAGACTATATTACATTATTGAAAAATCAATATGACATTGACATTGTTAATGCACCCCCTCTACACAGCAGCTTATTATGAGAGCCACGGTAGAATATAACAAGACAATACATTCAGTGACAAGACTGCCACCTAAGCAGGCCTTGCACTCAGCTAATGCCGAACAGAAATTGGCAATAGTAAGTAATATTGAAAAGGCACAACAGCCCAATCTAGATAGGTGCAACCCTACTAGACAAAACAGAATTTTTGAGGTAGGAGAAAAAGTATACCTCAAAAATAACAAAAGGTTAGGAAATAAACTAACCGCACTGTACACAGAAGAGCGTGTACAAGCAGACATGGGAACGTATGTCCTTATTAGAGGGAGGGTGGTCCACAAGGACAACCTTAGATAAAAGTACCCCTCATCCTTTTTTTACCTTTTTTACTTTATTTTCATATGTACTACACCTTAGCATACCATTTTATACACAGTAGATTTAACCTTTCGCCTTCTTACAGGATCGCGGGAATTTTATTGATAACGTTAACTGTAGTCAACGCTAGAGTGACGGATTATTCGCATGCTCAGTATATCCCAATTACGGACGGAACTGCATTGGTATGGGAACAGAGAAACTTGCTTCGACATTCAAGTAATTTGTCCGAGTTTCGAATTATAGTAGAAGAAACTACTAGGTTGTCCGATTTATTTCCACAGTCTCATATGAAAAAATTGTTAGACGTCGATACCGAACATGTTAGAAGTTTATTGTCTGTCTTAAAAGTACACCATAGGATGGCCAGGAGCCTAGACTTCCTAGGCACCGCACTCAAGGTAATTGCGGGCACACCTGATGCGGCCGACTTCGATATGCTAAAAGTGTCCGAGGCACGTTTAATTGAGTCAAATAACCGGCAGGCTATAATAAATACGCAGACGCAGAATAAAATTAATGAATTAACAGAGGCCGTTAATAAAATTATCAAGGCAAAACAAAATAATATAGTTGACACTTCCCACCTGTACGAGGTACTTTTGGCCAGAAATAGAATACTAATAACCGAGATTCAGAACGTAATGCTTACAGTCACACTTGCAAAAGCCAACATCATAAACCCAGCAATTTTTAATCAAAACGATTTGAAGTCTGTATTTGTTGATCACCCCACAGAAGTCCCCATCATTAGCCTACTAGAGGCGTCTAACATTAGAGTCCTTCAGTCCGATAGTATAATCCATGTGCTAATCGCATACCCTAAGATTAAAACTATTTGTAAAAAAGTCACGATCTTCCCTGTATCACACCAGCATACCATCCTGCAATTGAAGGAGAATACAGTAGCCGAATGCAATAGCGACGTCTTAGCATTCACCGATTGCGTAACAACAACTTACGCGTCGTTCTGCAAGCTGGCGACCCATGATACTTGTGCTCGAGGCCTACACGCGGGGAGTACCGCACTATGCGAGACGCAAGCCAGCCACCTAAGCCCCATCACGTTAATAGATGACGGAGTAATAACAATCAACGAGTGCCCAGCCAACGTCAGCACCGACGACGGCCCTGAAATAGCCACCAACGGCACACACCTCATTACTCTTGAGCGAGTGGCTTTCATCAATGGCACCAAATACTCAAACCAACGTGAAGCCATAAGAAAAACTCCGGGCATGGCAGCATCCCCGCTACTCAACATAATCGGCCACGATCCCACACTAAGCATGCCACTTCTCCAAAGAATTAACAACCAAAACTTGGAGGTCATCCAAGGGCTTAAGGAGGAAGTGAAATCGGCTGGAACTATTGACACCTGGTTCGCGGTCGGCTTGGGAGCCAGTCTTCTCATCAGCTGCTCCTTCCTACTCATCATGATGCTGAAAAGGAGGCGAGACGCACGGGAGATCCAACAAGTCGTTGACAGATTCCAGATGACCGAGGACGGTCATATTCCTAAGGGGAGAGTTGTTAACACTGTTAAGGAGTAATCATAGGTCGATACAGATCTTGGGTGATTATTGGATCACCCTAGTGTTTAGTTGCAAAAACACCATAAACATCTTTAGGGGCCGTGCCTGGTTCTTATTGGTGCACTGTATGTTGAGTTATGTTGGTTTTGCTAGTGTCAGCACTTTGCTACACGAGCGGTCGGCTTGCCGGCCGCGCATAGCTTACGTGAAGTCTTATATGTTTCAGTTTTAATTGGGATATTTAATAAAGAGCATTGGCTCGAATATAAAACTCCGGCATTGGCCGTCCACATTTATTTTATTAAATTGAAATTGGTTATCGAGCCTTAAGGGCCTTTAGCAACGGAGTTAGTTACTCCCGACGTAGTCTTCATAAGAAGAGAGAGAAGAGCCAGTGGCGACCGCCCGGTTCATCTATAAGTGCAGCCACGGTGACAGTTGCGTCACCACCCCTTCCCCCGGACCAGCCACGGTGGCAATAGGATCGCAACTCCTCACCCTTCACGGACAGCGGCGAGGGACAGCGTGTGGCAGTACAGCAAAACATAATTTATATATAACCGTCTCTCCGCTGCCGCTGTTGGCAGCGCAACTACGAGACATAACCTTCTGTAGCTCTTAAGATATATTTATACCGTTGCAGGGTATTATAATTTTAGTGAGAAGTTTGCAACGCAGTGAAGGAATCATCTCCGACCCTATAAAGTATAAATATTCTTGATCAGCATCAACAGCCGAGTCGATCTAGCCATGTCCGTCTGTCCGTCTGTCCGTCCGTTTCTACGCAAACTAGTCCTTTAGTTTTGAAGCTATCTGAACGAAACTTTGTAGATAGTCTTCTATATACTCTCACTCGTGCATATGTCGGAACGGGCCAGATCGGACGATTATATCATATAGCTGCCATACATACGATCCGTAAATTTGTAGAAAAAAATTATAACTTCACTGTTTTTTAACATATCTTCATCAACTCTCGGTTGTAAGATTTATATATTGTTTCAGATTTTTAGATTTAATTTTATAAAAATCGGACTACTATATAATATAGCTGCCATACGAACGGTCGTGTAATTTGCAGAAAAAAAAGTATAGCTCTGTCAGTTTTCAACATTATTTCTTCTACTTTTAGATACTAGTGGTTCATATTTTTTCAGAATTTTGTTGTAAATTTCATAAGAATCGGACGACTATATCATATAGCTGCCATACAAACGATCAGTAAATGTGGAGAAAAGAAAAAATTTTACTTTACATGTAAAAATGTAAAAAATGTAACAAAAATGTAAAACTGTAAAAATTTTATGTATATGAAAGTAGTTGATATTATATTATATTGGGATAGATTATAATTCACACAATTGGAATCTGCAAGGGTATACCAGCTTCGGCGTGCCGAAGTTAGCTTCCTTTCTTGTTTTATAATCAGAAACTCTGGAGAGTTTGAAGCGGCACCTTCGCTGCTTAATCTCAATAAAGAAAGATGAAATCTAAAACCAACACTCTATATATGGGACCGAGGCTTGCCAAGGATTAATATCTAATCTGATATCAACTGTACTGGGCGAGGAATTATCAAAAGAATTACGTGGCGGCAGTGAAAATGGTGCAATCTTCGATAGAATAAAAAAAAACAGAAAATCTTTAAATAAAAAATCAAAGTGCGACAATGGGAAAAAAACAAGTGCGATGGAAAAACAGCACAAGCAAATATTTAAATGAAAAATCGATGAAAAACAACACCAAATATTTAAATGAAAAAACAAAGTGCGACAACATTCAAGAAAAATAAGAACTTCTAGATCAATCCAACACCCATCCATTCTTGAAGAAGGAAATCAACGGACATCTTGATAAAAATGAAAACGCTGAAAAGCCCCTAGCAGCTGCAGTAGATACCTGCGCCTTCGGTGGAGCCAGTGGACACCGGTGTAGATAAGCAGTCTGTGCAGACAGCACTGGCATCGTCTAGCACACCAAGCTAGACCAAGGAAAGGAACCGACAGCGCGTCAAAGAGCGAATATATTTTTTTTAATTGCACTGCGATGCATATTTTTTTAATATATTATAAATAATTTCTGTAAAATTGAGCGGAATCTTCTCTGCCCGATTAGAAGTATAGCCCATAAGGCTATCCAAAAAACTAGGCAGGTTCTTATATAAAACTTAAAAATTCGTTTTCCTTATGAGCCAATATTCCAATAAACAAAATCAAATCAGATAAAGTAGACCCTGATACGAATATATTGTAATATTAAGCTGTATATTATATATTGTAAGCTGTTCACGCGGCACCTGTAGCCCCTCTGCCCACCGAGCTTCCAAAAGCTCGCCCGCTCTTTCACTCGCTCCGTACGCTGGCAGATGAGCTGGCCGTCGGACAGTAGCGCCTCTAGAACAAAAGCCGTTGCAAAAATAAAAAAAGTCGATGTCGCAAAAACCATATTTAATCGACAGAGAATTTCCCAAGGATTAAGAATCTACAATAAAATCTATTTTAGAATTTTTGTAGAAGATATGATCATTCAAAGTTGAAAAATATTTCCATTTTTGCATCATAGGAGAAAACAATTAAAAATTGGTCGACTTTCAGGTAGCATTACCCAAAATGTAGATTAGGTAATCTATCGTCATGTTTTTTTCATTAAATGATAGATACATTAATTACCTGTAAAATAAGCTGAAAAAAACGGCAGTTGGGTTTGGGCTTGCACAGGTAAATCGCTACCAGCCAGGTGTCCATTTTTTCACTAAAGTTGTCTATATCTTTTGAAGCCGACGAAAGCCACCGAGTACACTATAACTACGACTTTTGTGGATATTTTTTGGACCAAAATCAACTTTTATCGGCTGCGTCACGCTGCGTCTGCGGAAATGCAACGGCATAAACCAATGCAACTCAGGGGTAAAATATACCAAAAAATCTGGTCTTACTTAAGCGCAAAAACGTTTTATTAGGGTTCAAAATTTTGAATTTGTCTATGTTTTTTTGTATTGAATGAAAAATCTTTTCTTTACGTTGGTTTTTTAATAATACAAATACAAAAAAGACAAAGAAATTTTTTTTTATAGTAAGCCAAAAAATTTTTTTGATAAATTAAAATTTTCTTTTTTTGCATTCAAAATATTTTTTTTTAAGCAAATACATAAAATTAAGGATAAAAAATTAATTTAAAAATATTTAAAAAAAATTGTCTTTATAGAAAAAAAATTGATTTTTTCACTTTGATACCCTATAAAAGGGCGAATTATGGGACATTATTCAATACATATGTACATTTTACAACAAATACCTGTCAGTTGTCGTTTGAATTATTTGAATATCTTAATTGGTTCAAAAGTTATGATTTTTGCAACGTAAAATGAGAAAAGGCGCTACTGTGCGTCGCACGTCCGCTCTTCGCTCCTCAGTTCACCCGATCTTAATGCGCTCTCCACCTCTCGGCTCTTTCGCTTTCGGTAGGGAGCACGGCCCTTATACTAAGCTAAGGGCCTCTGCTCTATCCGAACTTCGCGCCGCTAGATGCTTTCGGGTACACTCGCCTTCGATCACCCGCTCTCGCTTTAGCAATGTAAAGCGGAAGGGGGCGTGACTCTACTTCTAAGCTTTTGTTAGTTCCGAAATGAATATCGAATAAACGCCACGGGCGCTCCCTGCCAATATTTACAAATTCGACCCCCGCATATTTTTTTCCTGGGTTCTTCGAGGGATATATATATCTTTTCTGGATCCTTTAGCGGAGCACATCCTGCCGCCCCCCTTCATAAACACAAGCTACACCAAGGACCAAGGACAATCTAGACCAAGGAAAGGAACCGACAGCGCGTCAAAAAGCGAATATATATTTTTTAATACTTTTGCAGGGTATTATAATTTCAGTCAGAAGTTTGCAACGCAGTGAAGGAATCATTTCCGACCCTATAAAGTATATATATCCTTGATCAGCATCAACAGCCGAGTCGATCTAGCCATGTCCGTCTGTCCGTTTCTACGCAAACTAGTCCCTCAGTTTTGAAGCTATCTGAATGAAACTTTGCAGATAGTATTCTATATACTCTCACTCAAATATATGTCATAACGACCGGATCGGTCAACTATATCATATAGCTGCCATACAAACGATCCGTAAATTTGTAGAAAAAAAATTATAACTTCACTGTTTTGTAATATATCTTGATCAACTCTCGGTTATAAGTTATTTAATATTATAGATTTTCGGTTTTTATTTTATAAGAATCGGACTACTTTATCATATAGCTGCCATAGGAATGGTCGGGAAATTTTTAGAAAAAAAAAATATAACTTTGTCTGTTTTCAACACAATTTCTTCTACTTTTAGATACTAGCATTTCCGGTCCGGAATTGGGAGGCTTTTATTTGTGTTTTCGGTTTGGGATCATTTTTAGTTTCCGTTGACTTGCATCCTCATAGGATTTCTGTGATTACACCCATTAGTATTAGTAGATACATAACCAATGGAAGCTGATATAGTCGCTTTGCTTCTTAGATCGAATTCGACTTGTTGATGTTAAGTGCCTTGACCAGGTTTCTCTTGACCTGTATGCGATTGGTGACTGGCAGTATCTCTTTGAAATCGGGTATATGCTGATTGTTAATCATCTTGCATTTTGGTTCTTTAAGATTCAGGAGAGCATTTATGGAACTCACATGTGTTCTGTATTGCAAATAATTGTTTCTTACGGTCTAATAAATGTTCATGTTTTATATCATTGATAATTTGTTATTTTTTTAATGCTCTAATTTTCAATGTTCTGCATTTGTTGTTTTAATTGTTAGTGGGCTTATAATATAACGGAGGTCGTTACCATTTGTGGCTAATTTTATCTATGCGAATTCTATTAATTCTTCTACGATCAGGAATAGGTGGTTTTCTTTTTTGAAAATTTAAAAATTTGGATTTTGTAGTCTTTCGCATAGTTGGAAGATCTGCTGGCTCTTTGGTACCTAGCAGTCTAGGCAAGTCGTCGTTAGGACCTCTAGCATTATAGGTTTGATCAAGTCGCGGCACTGAATCAGGGTTTAATTTTTGATTTAAAATTCTCTCTACTATTTCTTGTATTTGGTCTTGCATATTAGCTAAATTAGCTGGGACTTGGTTTACTTCAAGGGCTTGTACTCCAATATTGTTTAGCATCGCGGATCAGATTATTTGGAAAAGCCATTGTGTGTTTTTGTGAAAAAAAAGTTTTTTGTATGTGTAGAGATGTGCAGGATTGTGTGTAAATCATTAATTCTTAGATTAATGATTTATTTAGATTGGATTTGTTTTTATGTGTTTGTTTGCTTTATTTTAGCTTTTTTTTGTAGATTTTTCCCTTTGTCTTAGCTTTTAACTTTTGTTTAAAAAGATTTCTTTTGGGTATGTTTCACTTTTGTGTTTTCTTTTTTTTTTTTTTTGTTATTTGCAATTAAAATTTGGCTTACAATAAAATAAAATACATCCTGAACCTGCCAGTTGGTAGTTGTCCTTTTTGCTCCTTGCTACCGGGATATCTTTTCCTGGCACTCCCGTTGTCTACGGAGACTTATTTTTTCAGGTCGGTGGAACCGAGGCAGCCTAAGAGGTGCTCTTCCACAGGCAATGGAATCAGAATATAACAGCTCTTTACGCAAAATAACAAACAGATTAACCTATAAATTAGGAGGGAACCTCCGCTATTGGATCAAAATATAAAATTTGTGGAAATAATTATATTTCATTGTACACTTGTTTAAGAACATTGCTTACAAATTTGAAATCGGTATCTGTAGTATTTACAAAGTTATGAGCATTTGAACTTATCCTTATTTTAATATTTTTAATATAAATATTTAATTTGTTTTTTGTAAGTATTTTTTTTTGTGAGTCGATTTATATTTGTTACTGCTTTGCTTTGCTTTAAGAAGGCAGTCTTTTAGCCTTATCCTCCAGTGTGCTTTTAACAATTTTCGTGTACTTTGCGAGGGTCAACCGTGCGTCTAAAGTCAACTCAGGTACTTATGTTCTATTACATGCTCAAGGAGCTCGCCATGATGAAATAGCCCCTGATAAGTTTCTTTCCGAAGCGTGTGCGTAACCAATGCACACTTTGCCGGGTTAATGGAGACAGCGACAGGCCCAGTTCTCATACCTCTTCAGATAAAGCTGTAGCTTGGCAGTGGCGATATAGATACAGCTAGATTTTAATAAGGCCGCTTGCCAAATTTGGAAGGATGCTGATTGGCGT
>VNJR01006885.1:0-15530 GCA_008042585.1 Drosophila punjabiensis
AACCTAGTTTTAAGAATACGCGCCGGCGTATCAAACACAATTCTGCTCCTGTATCTACAAGTCCGTTAATCTCAATATTCGAACAATATATAGACTTCAGCTCAACTGCACGAGCTTGCTCTGGAATAACTTCCTCTGCCTGAACCACGTTTGCTCCTTCCTCTGCCTTGATTTGAACTTCCGCCCTGCACTGTCCTGCTAGGTGTCCTGGTTGATTACACTTGAAACATTTTAGTTGTTCTGGACAATCTCTCTTCATATGAGATGGATCCCCACACCTAAAACATTTCCTCACCTCTGCTGTCTTTTCTTTCGCAAACTCATTTCCTCCCTTACCGCCTTGGAAACTGTAACTATTTTCTACTTTGGATGCGCTTCTTGCCCTCTGGTATGCCTCGATCTGCCACTTCAACTCCTTCAAATTTCTAGCCTGATACAGCATGGATTTATTAGATCTAGAATCTGGGATACCTTCCACAAAGTACTCAATTAGACTTTCGTCCTCGAAACGTATCGGTTTTGCTATCTCCATTAAGGCATAGAGAAACTCCTGCAACGATTCACCCTTGAGCTGACGACGCTTTCCCAATCTACGATGAATCTCCGCTGTAGATACCTGCACTCCAAACTCGAGTAGCAACGCTGACTTCAAACTTTCCCAGTTTTTAATATCTCTTTGGCTTCGCACAAACATTTTTGCCGCTCCACAAAGTAATTGTTTCGCATACACAAACTGCTGCAACGGGCTCCACTCTACAGTAGCCGCACAATCCTCCACTTCTTCTATCCACAAATCAATATTAGGTGCACTTGAGCCGGAAAACTGGGACACGCTCCCTTCAACATCTTTTAACGTAAACCACGATCTAGGCTGTCCCTGCGCTAACTGGCCATTTTCTCTACCTGCTCTGCTTTGGTGGGTGGTTGGAGTGGAAGAGGTCGATCTAAACTCTGCAGCCTCACCCTCAGTCTCTGACTCACCCTCATCCATCAAACCATAATGAGTAAGCAACCGTTCTTGTAGTTCCGCTTTCAATCCGGTGGTGTTCAATTGCAGCTCTGACAACTTCTGTCGCAATTCATCCACTCGCAACGCCAAAATCTCGCCTCTCTCCATCTTACAAATGTAACCTGCTAGAAATTACAATTAATTTCGTGACAAAATAGTATTTTAACTCTAATTTCTTTTCGATAAATTTGTAAGCAAACCAACAACCCTGCGACAACCCTGTTTCGCCTCTTGCTGTCTCGCTTCTCTTCGCGTTTACCGCTCCCTGTGGCGTCTCTTCTCGTTGTTCTTCTTCTTCTCCACGCACACAGCTACTTGCTACGCCTCCAATTTGAATCTGCTTTGATCGCACAACCACGTGCCTTCGCTCTGGCCAACAAGGTTATGTTCGCACCGACGATGCTCTGCTGCTCCTGCTCTAATCTTCTCTCGACTGCTTTGCTGCTTGTCCACCTCCTGATATTTAGCTTGATCTGCTCCTGTGCTTCGTCTTCCAGCCTTGGCCAACACGATTTTTGATTTCGTCTGCTCGCTCTTCCTTCTGCTTTTCTCCAGCCGTATCCGCTGCTTTTCTGCTTTATCCAGCCTACTCCGCTGCTGCTCTGCTTTCTCCAGCCTGCTCTGCTGCTTCTCTGAGGTTCAACTCAATAGGAGTCACCTGGCCGTCGACGTCTGCCTCCAAGTCTGTGCTCCAATCCTGGCCAACACGTTCTTGCCCGCACGCTCCGTTAACGCCACCAGCTCCGTCTTGCTTGATCTCGTCTTCCTTTTCTCCAGCCCTGTCCGCTGCTTCTTGATCTTCTCAGCCTGTCACACTGCTTCTCTGCAACTATACCGCTGCCACTCCGAGGTTATGCTCAACTGGAATCACCTGGTCGTCTACGTCTGCCTCCAATTCCGTGTTCCAATCCTGGCCAACACGTTCTTGCCCGCACGCTCCGTTAACGCCACCAGTTCCAATGTCTTGCTGTCTCTCGTCCGTCTCCAGACTGCTCTGCTGCTCCTCAGTTCCTGCTCTTTACTAGCCTCATCCGATGCATCTCCTTTAGTCACCGCCACACGTTTTTTTTTTTTTGTCAACACTCGCTGCTTCCTTCCAACTCGCTCATGTGTCTTTTTCGCCTTGTGATGAAATTCTTCCGCGTCTCTTGCTGTCTCTATCACTCTCAGACCAATTTGACTTGTCTTTTCCAAAAACTCTCCACCAGTTTTCTATTTTCCGATTGTTCTTATTTCCTTTTTCTCTGCACTTCACAATACTTTGCTTGTTATATTTCTCTTGTGTGAAATATACAATTTAAGGCCCAAGCTGTTGAATGGTAGGCAAATCTCCCGGACGAGCCCCCAAAAATGCAGTGTCCTCTTTTCCAGAAAGTTGTAACACTGACTTTAAATTAAGATGTTTATTCCATTCAAATTATAGCTGGTAACTTAAGTTAACAAAGATTGTTCTGTGCAAAGCGTGTGTGTTCGAGACGAGATTCTGGCGGCGACTGACATGCAAAGAGTTGCCAGACTTTTCCTTGTGCAATGGATTACTCCCTTATTTAGTACTTTTATGAAGGGAGTCAGAAACTAATGGGTGTGACCGCTTCTGGAAACTCTAGCTACTTCACCAATCCTACCGGATCCCACATATATATATATATATATATATATATATATATTCTTGATCAGCATCAACAGCCGAGTCGATATATATATATATATATATATATATATATATATATAACACAGTTAAGGAAGTATATATATATATATATATATATATATATATATATATATATATATATATATATATATATATATATATATATCTATATATATATATATATATATATATACTTCCTTAACTGTGTTGCAAACTTCTGACTTAAATTATTATATTTTTGTTTTTTATGTATATGTTTATGTGTTTTGATAAAAACACATAAAACAAATGGCTTATGCTTTAACTTTGGTTTCCAACATCACTAGAAGAATACAAAAACGGATATATGATCTTCTAATTAAAAAAAAACACGCAAAGTATGATGAAGAAGTGTCGCGTTCGGCAATTCGCATGCGACAGCGATAAAAATTAAATTACAAAAAAAAAAAAATACTTAGTTATTTCGGATATTTAGAGTGAAAAAAAAAATGAAAAGAGTCCTTGGTTCCGGAAAAAAATGTGAATTACAGAAGTCTCAAGTTAGAGCAAAATTAAAAGCTCAAATTGTGGGACGAACAGTAAATCGTATCGTGCCCTGGCAAAAAAAAAAAATACAATTCTAGCGACAAAACTGTAAAAATATATATAAAAGAACTGGGAGTGATAAAATGTGAAAAAAAAACTGTTCCTGAAGTCTCAGATGCCCAAAGAGAGACCATTAAACTGCGTCTGCGTGCGCTTACTAGAAATTTGTTTTCTGCAAGCAGTTCTAGGGATTGCATAATGGACGATGAGACGTATTTCACAATGGAGGGTCATGAATGGACTCCAAAATATTACTTTAAGCTGCCTAAAACCACCAGGAAATTTTGCTTAAATTGCAAAAACAAATTTTCCTGAAAGGAATATGCGATCCTGTGTTTTTTAAGGCAGGATTAGCTGTGAATGAGCAGCAATACAAAGACACATGTCTTCCGGAACTTAAAAAATGTGTTGATAAATATCATACTAATGATAATACGGTGTTTTGGCCCGATTTAGCTTCTGTTCATTATGCCAGAATGACATTAAAGGCTTTTAACCATTTGAGCATCGAGTTTGCGCCCATCTTCAAACCCCTCAAAATGTGCCTCAGTTAAGACCAATTGAAAAGTTTTGAGCAAATTTGAAAATAAATGTATACAGCAATGATTACAAGACTGTTTAAAATTAAAAATCAAAAGGGAGCTTGCTAAAATTGATAGAACGGGAATTCAAGAGGAATTCAAGGTGCCCGGAAATCTAAGGAAAGCTGTTCGCTATGGTCATGAAACTTTTTTGTATAATAGATTAAAGTCTAATAAAAAACATATAAAAAAATTAAGCTTGTCAGACATGGAATAAATATGTTTTTTTTTGTATTGCACAGTTTGTTCGTAAGTCATTCCGCATACCTTATTATGATATTAACCTATTAATATATTAATAATGTATCAAAAAGGTCTGGGAACGAAGCGGAAACCAGAGGAATCAAGAGCAAAAGAGAGGGATGAAGCAATCGTTCATGCGTATAACAGGAAAAAAAATACGTTAACACAATTTCAACATAAAATAATAAAGAAATAAATTCCAGGTTGTCTTTACTTTTATATTTATATTTTATTTTATTGATATTAATTTACAACTTATCCTACGAATTTAGTTTAACAACCTACAATGTGCTTATATTTTCTTGGCTAAACGAAGTGCTCTTTTTGCTTAAAATTAAATTTAAGGCAATTTTAGCGATTCAACACGCGCTTTCGTAAACAATCAACAGATGCTTTGCAAAATGTACGCATCAACCGCGAAAGCGTTCTCACAGCTTTAACCAAGTTAAAATAGAAAAAGGCCTGATGTAAGATATCTCAGACCTTATTCTTATTTAACCAGTTAGGTAACAGGTATGTTGTGATTTTTTTGTAAAACGGGATCCAGCTCTGCTCGGTCGAAATTTAACGTACTCAACGCTTGGTCTTATAATAATTATTTGACTCGTTGTAGGGTTCAGATTGCACAGGACCCGAAACAGTTTTATAATTTTTTTAAAACTAAGCGTAAACCAAACGAATACCCTTTCTCGCTTTCATTTCACAACTTTTCAGCTAACTCTGATCAGGCAATTGCCGATCTCTTTAAGGCCATTTATTCTCTTTCAACCCAATTGAAACGTATGTACTCCTTTTTTATGCAATATTATATATAAAATAATATATATTAATATTTATATTTTATTATTAGTACCTGGCATGCTGAAGCTAGTTTATCAGCTGTGCGAGACAGCATCATAATCAGTTGCGGACAGTCATTGCTAATAAGGTTTATTAATTCTTCGTTTCTTAGTCGTGCCTTCTATATATTTCCATTCTTAGTCTTCGACGGGGATGGACGTGTTTTTCAAGAGCTCCGAGTTGAGTTTTTTCTCTAATATATATAAACCGAACGCGATATATAAATAAATATTGCTAACTGTGCGATTTTACTTCGTTAAGTGCCTCACGCGTTAAGCTCAATTAAATAAGCGGTGATCAATATAAAAAGCGTAGAAGCTCCGTTAACCAAAGAAACGCTTGTTATTCGTATTTCTCAATACGCGATACCGAAGTAGAAAAAACGTCTACAAAAAGCAACCCGGCCTTACTGGCCGTTGAAAACACGAGAGCGCGCTCTCTATCACCAGCCCTACTAATTTCAACTCCTATATCTTGGAGCTATCAATGCCAGGCCCCACCACCACCGGCTTCTATGGAAGACGCACCAACAACAAGCAGTGCTGCAATTTTTGCTACCTCAGCAAAAAAAATGGCAACAACTAAAACAATGACCAGTATTGCGAAATCGGTGTCAACGGCTCCATCGCCAACTGCAAGGGCAACAAAAACCGTAAGCTTCGATAAGCAACAAGGGGTTCCGGCCATACAGACCGGATACCGTACCGGATCCAGATTAAGCGCAAGCTTAGTCCGCAAAACACGGTTGGTAACAAGCCAAAGATCAAAGTATCAACCAAACCAACGAACAAACCAGGAGTTCCAAAAACAGCGACAGATTTTTCCTCTTAGCAGATGCTGAGAGCCAAGCCGAGCCGGAGCAGGTGACCCAAAAGAAACCAAAGCCCCAACCTATTTATATTAGGGAAAAAAGTTCAAACGCCCTGGTCAACAAAATTGTTGCGCTGGTCGGGGACGAAAATTTTCATATTGTTCCGCTTTTAAAAGGGAACATCAACGAAACCAAAGTTCAAACCAAATATGAAGAACACTTCCGAGCTGTGTCTAAATACCTGGAGGAAACAAAAAAAACGTTTACGCCTACCAACTAAGAAGCAAAAAAGGACTACAAGTAGTACTAAAAGGAATCGAACCTGACGTCGCCCTCTCTGAGATATTAGAAGCCCTTAAAGACAAGGGAATGTCAGCAACATTATCAACAAAAACAAAAAGCCGCAACCACTCTTCAAGGTCGAGCTCGAGCCAGACAGCAAAACCTTAAAGAAAAATGAAGTGCCTCTGATCTACAAGCTGCAGTTCTTATTTCATCGGAGGATCACCGTGCAAGAACTCCAGAAACGCAAAGGTCCAGTACAATGCACAAATTGTTAGGAGTATGGACACACCAGGACGTACTACACACTTCGGTCAGAGCTGTGTCTAAATACCTGAAGGAAACAAAAAAAACGTTTACGCCTACCAACTAAAAAGCAAAAAAGGACTACAAGTAGTACTAAAAGGAATCGAACCTGACGTCGCCCTCTCTGAGATATTAGAAGCCCTTAAAGACAAGGGAATGTCAGCAACATTATCAACAAAAACAAAAAGCCGCAACCACTCTTCAAGGTCTAGCTCGAGCCAGACAGCAAAACCTTAAAGAAAAATGAAGTGCCTCCGATCTACAAGCTGCAGTTCTTATTGCATCGGAGGATCACCGTGGAAGAACGCCACAAACGCAACGGTCCAGTACAATGCACAAATTGTCAGGAGTATGGACACACCAGGACGTACTACACACTTCGGTCAGTCTGCGTAGTCTGCGGAGACTTCCAGAATTCCGCACACTGCCCTGCTAACAAAGAAGACCCACGTACAAAAAAATGTGGGAATAGCGGAGGAAACCATACGGTAAAGTACAGAGGCTGTTTGGCGTACAAGGAGCTGAAGAGTCGAATGCGACGAGCGACAGCTACGCGACAACAAAATACAAAAAATGTGTATTCTAAATCAACAACTACGCCAGACGTATTTTTCGGCAAGGCAGCCAGATCATCCTTCGGTCCGCTCGGTACCACCAACAGCATCTCCTACGCTGCTGCTCTACAAACTGACATGAAAATTCCACTTCACATGAGGAGCTCATGTTCTATATGAAGGTAACCATGCAAACGTTGGTTCAGAACCAGAATATGGTGATTCAGCTGCTTGTATCGCAACAGTCCATATAATTAATGCCCAATCTACGCATATCCATGTTGATGCCAACGGCATTTCACGGCATAAGTTTGAAATAACACAATTCCTGAATGTAAATCACATCGACGTCATGTTGCTGGTAGAAACGCACTTCACAAGCAGATAGAACTTCCATATACTTGGTTATACCTTCTATCGCATAGATCATCCCGATGGTAAAGCCCACCACGGCACCGGCATCTTAATTAGAGAACGCATCAAACACCATTTTCATCAAAGGTATGCAACAAATTACTTGCAAGCCACGTCTATAAAAGAGCAGTCAGGAAACGAAAACCTTTGCATAGCCACTGTCCATTGCCCACCTCGCTTTAGAATCTCTAAAGGTCAATTCATGGATTTCTACAACTCACTTGGGGACTACAACGCCAAGCATACGCAATTGGGATCACGCCTCGTTACTCCCAAGGGGAGGCAACTTTATAATGCACTTATGAATGTGAGCAATAAGTTGGACTACGTTTCTCCTGGTAGCCCCACATATTGGCCAACCGATCTCAGAAAGATACCAGATCTAATTGATTTCGCTGTTACAAAAAACACCCCACGCAATCTAATAAGCACCAAGGCCCTACCGGATCTCTCATCAGACCACTCTCCATTATTGATAACCCTTCTTCAAAGCCCGGAAGTTACGGACCACATCTACAGGCTGACGTCACACAGAACTAACTGGATGAAATACAGGAAGTATGTAAGCTCTCACATTGACCTAACCCCCCCGCTCAATATCGAAGCGGACATCGACTGTTCTACCGCAGCCCTGGAAGAGGTACTCGTCACAGCAGCCATGATCTCAAAACCACAACGGAAACATGTACAAGTAAATAAGTTTAAGACCAACCTGCAAATTGAACAGCTCGATCTGGAAAAGAGGCGTCTGCGACGAGCGTGGCAAACCAGCAGATCGCCATTTTCAAAGGAACGTCTAAATAAAGCAACCCGCTCTGAAGCAAGATTCCGAAAACGCACAACAAATATATGTTGAGAAACTCTCACCAACTAGTACAAAGCATCCTTTGTGGACGGCTCACCCAAATTTAAGCTCTCCGGTTGAAACCGTCCCGATAAGAAATTCTTCAGGCTGCTGGGCACGCAGCGACATACACAGTGCCGAAACATTTGCCTCACATCTAAGAAGCGTCTTCCAGCCGAACCGTGCTGCATATCCTTTTGTTCTACCGCAAGTCCACCCTGAAAGTGAATACGCGATAACAGCGTTTTGACCGAACAAGATCACTAAAGTCATCCGGGAGCTAAAACCGGAAAAGGCTCCCGGCGGTGACCGAATAACTCAAAAAATAATAATTGAACTTCCGAACTGTGCTATTGAGGTCATCTGCAAATTCTTCAATGGGATCATAATTCTCGGCTACTACCCAAAAAAATGGAAAAAGTCTATTGTCATAATAATACCGAAGAATGGAAAAGATCACCCGATTCCGTCATCTTACAGACCAATAAGCTTATTATCATGCCTGTCCAAATTGTTCCAAAAATGCCTTTTAATACTCATAATACCATATATGGGAGCTTACAAAATTATCCCAGCCCATCAATTTGGCTTCAGAGAAAGACTTTGAACTATTGAGCAAGTTAACAGAATAACATCAGAGATTCGCACAGCCTTCGAACATAGAGAATACTGTAGCGCGATATTCCTCGACGTATCTCAAGCATTCGACCGCGTCTGGCTCAATGGTCTAATGCATAAAATCAAAGCACATTTGCCCGGGTATACTCATAAACTACTTGAGTCATATCTCTACAATAGAGTCTACGCAGTGAGGTGCACCATAACAACATCCGACAACTACAAAATCGAAAAGCGCACTTGGACCTACTCTATTCGTCCTCTACACAGCGGATATTCCCACGTGCGACCGACTAATAACCTCCACTTTCGCCGACGATACTGCAATCCTCAGCCGCTCCAGATGCCCAGTCCGTGCAACATCCCAATTCGCCAACCACCTCACGGTAGTGGAGAAGTGGTTATCCGACTGGCGTATTAAAATAAACGAACAGAAGTGTAAACACATAACGTTTACTCTTAACAGACAAACATGCCCTCCGCTCTACTTGAATAGCACACAGATCCCCCAAGCCAACGAAGTAACGTATTTTGGCGTCCACCTCGTAAGACGTCTTACATGGCGAAGACATATAGAATGCAAGAAACTACACCTAAAACTAAACGCCAGCAGCCTCCACTGGATTATAAACGCCCGATCGCCCTTGTGTCTGGACTACAAGGTCCTGCTCTACAACTCCACTCTCAAGCCAATCTGGTATGGCTCCCAGCTTTGGGGGAACGCGAGCAAAACCAACTAGACATCATACAGCGCGCTCAATCAAAAATCCTGCGAACTATCACTGGGGCAGCATGGTATATTCGAACCCAAAACATCTACAGGGGTCTTGGCATTCTCTCAGTAAAAGATGAAATAGAGAAGCAAAGAGCGTCGTACTCGGAAAAACTCTCAGCCCACCCAAATCCTCTCGCAAGGGACTTGACTCGGGTTTCCAGAAGAACCCGCCTACAACGTAACGACCTTCCAACCCAGCCAAAATTTGTCAGGGCCACTTTTACTGTTCCAGTCTACATAACTGATAGTTAGGTGTAGTATAAGATTTGATTCACTTATTGGTAGTCTCGTAAGGAGAAGATTCAATAAATAAAAGTAAAGCACTAAAAAAAAAAAAAGTGTATTAATTTTTTATTATTTTTTTTTTTATTTTTATTTTTTTGAATGTCTGGAGGGGGGCGGCTTTAATTTGTAGGGCACTCGATAATAAAAACACGTAGTAACTTATTTCGGGGTTTTAAGCGACGTGCGTCGTATGTGTGTTTATTGAAAGAAGTTGAAGTTGGTACTGATTACAATAGATCTTAAACCTAGCTTGTGACAGCGGATTTGAAGCTCTTTAAAGGTTCGGAGAGAGAGGGAGAGAGAACGAAAGTAACATTGTGAGGCTGCAAGCGTATTCACACTGTCTCCCGAAAATAAGCGCCTTTTTGGCGAGAACACTCAAGGAATTTATTAATTTATTATCGTAGCGTAGCAAGTTTACTCTTATAAGTGTGGCACTAGTCACATTGAATTTTAAATATATACTTATTTTAACACACAGACTTATAACTATTACTTAATACTTACAATTTTTCGTAGTTTAGTAAGTTTTCGTTTAATTTTATTTTATTTTAAACCATTTATAATTTGATATATTTTTCACTACCTATTTCTGTGCTAAACGGCTGCTTTGTGCGTTACAGTTGTGATGCGCAAACGCGTACAAGTAGATTTATATTGAAAATGCACTCCTGACCACAATTATACGACACGCTAAAAATATTTATTTCAACCCTCGTAGGAAAGTGGGATAGAATAATACAACAAAATAAAGTATGCAGAATCAAAGCTTAATGAATTGTGCTTAAAATATGATTTTCTTATCACTGATTGGATCTTGCGTTTTTAAGAAGTGGTCAAAGAAGCACAAAAGTGTGAATTTTTCCATGCTTGAAACTGTATCAAAGCTATACGACACATGTTGATTTGGTAGGTTTAGCTAATATTTTATTTTTTTAACAGTATGTAAACAATATTTACTAATTAGTTTAACCACCTTGAGCCTTTGCTACTTCAAAAAGTCTTTTAGGCATTGAGTTAATACAATTTTTAAGTAAATTTTGATCTTAAAGGGACCATTGAGTCAAAACTTAATTTTTGAGGCCTTCAACACTCTCAAATTTGTTGTTATTGGCGTAAACTCGCTTGGCTAAAATACCCCAAATGTTTTCTATTAGATTTAGGTCTGGGGTGCACGCTGGCCAATCCAAAACATCTATATAGTGATCATTTAAGAAGCTCTGGGTCTCTCTACTTTTGTGAATTGATGCAATGTCTTGCATAAAAACAAGATCTCTTTCCGTATTTCTTCCAAAAATGCAGAAGACGATCCTCCAATACTTTTTTGTAATCTCCACTGTTCACCCTTGAGCTTGTGAAGTAAAGGTCAAGCGTACCAGACGCATGAAAGGCTCCGGAAGGCGGATCCGCCTCCAAAATTGCGTTTGGCAAACAAGTGGATCCTTACGTAAATCCCTCCAGTAGTGCCGAAACCCATCTGGGCCGTAAAGATTAAATTTTTTTTCATCAGAAAAAATGATCTAAACTAAAAATATTGAAAAATAAACGGAATTTTTTAAAAGAGGTAAAAATTGCATACCAAGGCCCAGTTTCACTGCAAGTTTTTTTCAGTAAATTAAAGTCGGCCTGCTTTTTTAAGCCTTCTTTAAGACTCCTCTGATAATTTCCGCTGATGGCAGCGTCCGCTAAATAGTCATTCGTGACACAGGGTTACAGTAACTTGGGGCAAGTCCGGAGCACGAAGCAAATTAATTGCTAGCTCTGGCTATTACACGACATTAATCGCGGTCAGACAACTTGGGTTTTCTCCCTAAACTATGGTTTACGCCATATTTATTCGGATTGTTCAAAAATTTGGTGATAACACAAGGTGTTCGACCAATTTTCCGAGATATTTCACTCACATTAAAGCCAGCATCATTGTAGGCTTTAATCCTTCCCTTTTCCTCATCGGATAACAATCGTCCACGCGGCATTTTATTCAAAGTTTAATAATTCGTTAAGAGATATATAAAAAAAACATTTGAAGCCAAACCTTTCTCTCCAACTGCAATAAATCAAATGTGTTATATAGCTTTGATACAGTTTCAAGCATGGCAAAATTCAGACTTTTGTGCTTTTTTTACCGCTACTTGAAAACTCAAGATCCAATCAGTGATAAGAAAATCATATTTTAAGCAGAATTCATTAAGCTTTCATTCTGCATACTTTATTTTGTTGAAACAAAAATTTTGAGTGTGTCGTATAATTGTGGGCAGGAGTGTAGTATTAATAGGAAGAATTAAAAACATAGGAAATGGATGGAAGTATATTTGAATTAGAAAGCGCGGGAGCGCTCACGATCGCGCACGGACACACTGGTCTACATACACGATGGACATACTGAAGAAAAGCCAAATTCCGCGCTGTCAACGTTCACACTAAAACCCGTCAGGGCGCTATATAACGCGAGCCGCAGTCCCTTGAAAGGGCACTTAGCAGCTGCAGCAAGCCCTAGCTTCTCTCCGGACCAGCCACTCAGAAAACGCTCTGCAGGTCCCAGGGCAGCCAAAAAGCAATTTGGAAACTATGATATTTACCATGCAAAGAAGTATTATGGAGTACAAGTGATTTATGAAAGCGACCATGCAAACGTTGGTTCAGAACCAGGATATGGTGATGCATTTGCTTGTGTCACAATAGATTAAATAATCAATCACCAAAATTCGCATATCCATGTGGAATGCCAAAAACATTTAACGGAATAAACTGGAAATAACACCATTCTTGAATGTAAATCGCATCGACGCCATCCTGATGGTTAACACGCCCCTCACAAGCGGATATAACTTTCAAGTACGGGGTTATACCTTCTACCG
Source organism: Drosophila punjabiensis (assembly GCA_008042585.1). NCBI lineage: Eukaryota > Metazoa > Arthropoda > Insecta > Diptera > Drosophilidae > Drosophila > Drosophila punjabiensis. The sequence goes on from VNJR01006885.1 coordinate 12,657, forward strand.
CACAGATCCACCAGAATGGTAAAGTTCACGGCGGCACCGGCATCTTAATCAGAGAACGCATCAAACAATATTTCCACCATAGGGTTGCAAAAATTTACTTGCACGCCATGTCCATAAAAGTACAGTCAGGAAACGGCAACATTTGCGCTGTCTATTGCCTACCTCGCTTTACAATATTAGAATGTCAATTCATGCATTTCTACAATTCACTTTGGGATCCTTTTATAGCTGCTAGAGACTAAAACGCCAAGCATTCGCACTTCCCAATATATTGGACTCCATTTCTTCTGGTAGCCCCACATATTGACCAGGAGATCTCAGAAAGCTCCAGGTCTAATTTATTTCGATGTGACAAAAAACATTCCACGAAATCTAATAAGCGCCAAGGTCCTACCGGATCTCTTATCAGATCACTCTCCATTATTGATAGCAACCTGCGCCTGCCACGGGCGTGGCAAACCAGCAGACCTCCATGCTCAAAGCAACGTCTTAATGAAGTTACCCGCAAACTTAACCGGGCTCTGAAGCAAGATGCTGAAAATGCACAAATCAGATATATTGAAAAACTCTCGCCAACAAAAAACACATCCTTTGTAGAGGGCTCACCAAAATCTAAGCTCTCCGGTTTAAACATTCTCTCCGAAAAGAAATTCTGCGGTTGCTGGGCGCAATGCGACACAGACAGCGCCAAGCCAATAGCCTTACCTCTGCTGTTCTACCCAAATCCAACCTTATAGTAAATCCACGATAACATCGTTTCGGCCGGACCATATCACCAAAGTCATCCGAGTGTTAGAATTGCTAGCCACCTGTTCATGCTCTTGTAAATAGCAGTTGCCTGTGTTGCGATTTCTTCATCATGTTGGCTCATGATTACCGTTGCTTGTTATATCTGCACGTCTTCAGAATTCTCATGTTGCACTAGCCTCTGCACGACTTCTGCTCTAGTGACCAAAACTCCTAAGTTCCTCTCTCTTAATAGATACCGCAACTGGTCCGCCTAGAGTTCTGCTATCTTGACCATTTTCACCAAAAAGAATCGTATCTCACTTAACTTTGACTGTATTTCATGGTACGCACAGCCACAATTGTTTGCAAGCACAATCTTGCACCGACGAGCAACTCCGTTTGCCCGTCTGCAATTGAGAACGGTATTTCACCATGAGTGATATTTACCTCCTGTAAATTTCACAACGACGTTACACATACACACAAGCTTTTCGCATTTACATGAATTTGACATACGCAACTATGCAAGCTTTTTGCATGTACACCTCCAGATTCACAAAATTTCCGGAATTTTCTGTTTTGAATCCATCAACCACTTAGGAAAGGATGCCTTATCCGTTATTTGTAATCCGTTGTCGCCTTTACCTTTGGTATCTCCTACTGTAACTGGCTCTTACACATTGGCAACTAGAATTATCCAATTTCTAAACTGTAAAGGGATGGCTTTTTCAAGTGGTGGAGTAATGTTTATTGGCTGTATAAAGGTTTAATATTAAAAAAAAATCGCTCGTTGCAATCGTTCTTCTCCTCTAATTATCGGTATCGTCGATCTACTTCGCTATCGATAGGCCCAAAACTACTATCGCTTATAAATTTTCGGTTCCTACCTGTGGAACTCCTCCTGGGCAACAACCTGTCCGTTACAATCGCCATTCCTTCTTCCCTTCCTATCTTTTCTTTAATATCACATAAAAATTAATTGCACATCTAATGATCTTTGTAAGGACTCTCACAGGTGGCTCTGTAGAATTAGCCTGACCAAATGCATCTTCAAACATGAAAGGAAGCTAGCTTTCGCACGTCGAAGTTGGTTTATCCTTAAAGATAGGAATTTTTATTAATAATTCATATCAATTTTAATATGAATTATATATATAAACTTTCATACCGATATTATTTTACAGTTTTACAATTACAGTTTTACATGTAAAATTTTGCATTTTCTTCTACATTTACCAATTGTTCCTATGGCAGCAAAATGATATAGACGTCCGATTTTTCATATAAAAAACTTAAATTCTAAGACAATTTATTATTTTTTATTTTAACAAAATTAAATCTAGTATATGTTAACACTGTTAAGGAGTAATATTAAGTCGATACAGATCTTGGGTGATTATTGGATCACCCTAGTGTTTAGTTGCAAAATCAGCATAAACATCTTTAGGGGCCGTGCCTGGTTCTTATTGGTGCACTGTATGTTGAGTTATGTTGGTTTTGCTAGTGTCAGCACTTTGCTACACGAGCGATCGGCTTGCCGGCCGCGCATAGCTTACGCAAAGTCTTATATGTTTCAGTTTTAATTTGGATATTCAATAAAGAGCATTGGCTCGAATATAAAACTCTGGCATTGGCCGTCCACATTTATTTTATTAAACTGAAATTGGTTATCGAGCCTTAAGGGCCTTTAGCAACGGAGTTAGTTACTCCCGACGTAGTCTTCATAAGAAGAGAGAGAAGAGCCAGTGGCGACCGCCCGGTTCATCTATAAGTGCAGCTAGCCACGGTGACAGTTGCGTCACCACCCCTTCCCCCGGACCAGCCACGGTGGCAATAGGATCGCAACTCCTCACCCTTCACGGACAGCGGCGAGGGACAGCGTGTGGCAGTACAGCAAAACATAATTGGCACCCAACTATAATAACGAAACCACGACACAGAAATATGTAAGTGGGCTGATCAAAATACAGTCAAACTTCAAATATACAGACAGGGAAAAAATAAATAAGAATCACTACAAATTTTTTACCAAAATTAAAAAAAAAATAAAATAAATATTTAAACTTTATAATTTAAATAAAGCAATTGTAAATGTGACTCACCCGGCTATTAATATAAAATATAATATACAAATTAATTATGTCG
>VNJR01006894.1:0-14811 GCA_008042585.1 Drosophila punjabiensis
TCGCATATTGAGGTGACCATACACACGAACAATATTCCAGAATTGGGCGAACAAGAGAGACATAAAGGAGTTTAGTGGTATAGGGATCATCAAACTCCTTCGACCAGCGTTTAACGAAGGCAAAAACCCCTTTGGCTTTACTAACAATTATGCCAATATGGTCGGTGAAGTTTAAGTTATTCTTAAACAGAACTCCAAGGTCAGTAACTGAGTAAATGCGTTCAAGAACACTTGTCCCAATAGAATAATTAGCAATGAAACAATTTTTTCGAAAAAAAGACATAAATTTACATTTGGAGCTGTTGAGGAATAACAAATTGTTGTTGCACCAGGACAACATATTGTTTAAGTCAGTTTGCAAAAGCGTATGAGAATTTGAATTCGTCAGTGGCAAACATAGTTTAACGTCATCCGCGTACATCATCACATGGGAATAAAGAACCACATCAGGCAAGTCGTTAATAAAAATGCCAAACAGAAGTGGACCAAGATGACTCCCTTGCGGGACACCCGAAGGTTTTTGAGCCGCCTTTCCAACGCTTGCCAGCGATTGCCAATTTCGCAATGTCGACCACCTTAGCAATGGCGTCGACCGTCGATTTCGAATTACGGAAGCCAAATTGTGTTTCCGAAAGGTCGCCTGCCGCACGGATCGCCTCCTCGAGGCGGGTGCCGATTAGGTGTTCTAACACCTTGCCGACGCCGTCGATGCTGCTGCATGACATCCTCCGTCATCTGCTCGGCTGCGCCAGAGATCGTCCGGCCCTCCATGCCCTCCGAGAACCGCTGGACATCCAGCTTGTCCGCCTTGTATCTCCTCGCCGGCCGTAGAAGGGGACGAAATGGAAGCGGAAGGTGGGGAGCCAGGTCGGAGAATATGGCGGCATGATCGTTGACAGTGTAGACCTCGCTGAGCTCCCAAGTGCACTGTGAGGCTTTTGAGCCGCTCACAAACGTGAGGTCGACCACTGAGCCCACACCGGCCCGGGAGAACGTATGTAGATCGCCAGTATTGAGGAGCGCGACATCGAGCATCGCAAAGGCCTCCAGCAGGGATCTGCCTTTGGCGTTGGTGCAGGTGCTGCCCCAGTCCACCGCCCAGGCATTGAAATCGCCGGCAATCAATACCGGGTGTCGACCTCTCGCATCTGAGGCCAGACGGTCCACCCTGTCGCAGAACGCTGGCAACGAAAGGCTAGGAGCCAGGTATACGCTGTAGACCCACCAGTTGCCTACCATCCCTCGTACAAACCCGCTCGAGGCGAGTACGTGGGACAAGCGGGTGGGTCCTGCGCCGCACGTCCATAGGGCGGCTTTGCCCGTGGTATCTGCAGCCCAATTAGGGCTAGACCCGACCCTGTATGGCTCGCTTAACGCCGCGAGATCGACGCCATACTCTCTCGTTGTCTGCGACAGCAGGTCTTGTGCTGCCGCACAGTGGTTCAGGTTTAATTGAACCACCTTCATGCCTTGGATGCAGGGCCATCTCTGCCGCGAGCCACCAATGGGCAGCTGCGGCTACCGGCCATGTGGTTGGCGTCCTTCTTCGTGGCTTTGGTGCATCTAAAGCATCTCGCAGGATTAGAGCACTCTGCGATTTTGTGCCCGTCTTCGCCGCACTTGAAGCATGCCTTTCTCCTGTCCACCGAGCTCGTGCACCTACTGGCGATGTGGCCCACCTCCAAGCATTTAAAGCACTTCGGACGGGCGTCCACTTCCTTCAACGGGCATTTGCACCACCCGATCTTAATCTTGCCCAATTTCGTGATCGGGGTCGCCTGGCTGGTCGGTACCGATACCGTAGCCGTCTGCGTCTTGAAGCGTCCAGGTCTGAAGCTTCTGACCGAAACCGAGTCAATCGGGAGTCCCGATTGCTCCGCAAGCGCCTCCGCGAGTTCCTCAACCGGTGCCAGCTCGTCGAGGTCCCGCACCACGAATAGGGACTGGTGTGTGGCTGCTCGGAGATCTTGTCGCCCAGTACACTGCCGATGTCCTCCATAAGCTTACGGGCGTCATAGTCTGCGCCTGTCAGCTCTAATAGGAGGTCGCCCTTGGCTGTCCTTCTGGTCGAGGAGACCGTCTCGGCAATCTTCTTCATCCTGCCGTCCTGGGAATGGGTCACCAGGCACAGAACCTCTCCGTAGGATGCGCCTGAGGATGGGGTCAGGATCAGCGCATCCCTTTTTGCCCGTTGGCGATGGGACCGCCGCTTGCTCCGGTCGGGAGCCGGCCGAGGCAAGGGGACATGTTTGTCCCCGCTAGGGTTTTTCCCTGGCCTAGGGGGCTTGGTCCTGGCCGTCTGCCGTTCTATCTGTCCTCCTGCGCTCGTCACTACTGCGTAGCTCGGCTTCAGGGGCTTATCACGAGGCAGGGGGGACGTTTGGCACCTCCTCTCAGACGAGGTGATCTTCAGAGGACGCCTCGGGGACGACTGGCAGCCCTGGTTTCTAGGCTTCTTATTGCCAGTGTCCACGCTCGTGGTTGCCTGTTGCTGGACTGCCAGCTGGAGTTCCTTTAGCCTGGCGAGAGCGTTCCTCATCGCCTGAAAGCCACTCCTCATCTTCTGCTCGTTTACCTTCGTGAGCAGGTCGTCAAGGATGGTTCCTATCTCCTCGATTAGGGGGGCGGTAGCCTTGACCCGTTTGATCGGGTGCGCGGGGCCTGTAGGGCTAGGAGAGTCCCTAGTCCTTTTCGGAGTGGCGGCGCCTGGATCTGTCTCGCATCCTGCGGGGTTCCGGGCAGTCTTCGGCGCGAGGGCGGGCGTTGGCGGGCCGCCTCCCGGCGGTGTACGATGGAGCTTAGAGCCTTTTTGAAAGGCCATAAGCTCGGTGTCGCTGATAATGGGGCGTCGGCCAAGTGGGCCGCCGGCGCTGCCATGTTGGGGGGAATGTGGGTTAGGGCCTCCAGAATCTGTGCCCTAGCCGCGGCGTTAACTGCGGGTAGATTTCCACTTTTGTGGCTGCCACTTGGAGTAATTATGTTCTTACTCGACATTCCTGTTGGGAGCATTTTGGCCCAATGCAAGGGGCTGCATTTTATACCTTCTGCCAGGTGGGTTAAAACTGCTGGTCACTATGACTCAGACGCAGACCAAGTAGCCGCCCAATATGGGTCAGACGCTACCTGGGTTTAGCTTTGTGTGCAGCAATTGCCTGCTGCCAGGCTGGATCTTCTGCCGGCCACTGTGGCACAGCCGCAGATCACGTAGCCGCCCATTATGGGACAGACACTACGTGGAGGGACGAGATGGGACAGGCGTGTGCACTAACGGGGTCACTCGATGGTCGGGAGTTTCCCCTCGACTAGACAGGTGGGAGTTTTACCGCTCCACCTCGGTCGCCAGAGCAAGTTGGGGTCCTGTGATCGTACGTAAATGTCTTTGTCATTTCCCATGTCTAAGACGTTATGTTCGAGAGTGCTGTAGGTATTCGTAAGACTCCCAGATGACAATTTCGTTGTCTTCTATCGAGATGTAGTCCACGTTCGTGCTGCCATTAAGTTTAACTGTCGCGTCCGTCCTAACATCCGTAAGGAGCAAAACTAAGATGTAAATTCGTAATTTAAAAAAATATAAAAAGAGTTGTAACGAATAACGACGGGTTTGGAAAGAGCAGATTTTGGGAGTGAGCGACAGTAGGAATGTAAGCGCTTGTTCCGGCTCAAAATTAGTTCGGTAGTTGGGAGTGTGTAGGGAAGAAAAGTACTAATCTCACAATGCTTTTTATACAACCAATAATTATTTACCTCGCGTACTTTGCTTGAGGGAAAGGAAAGGAAAAGAAAGAAAAGGATGAAAATGATATGACACTGGACAACTAAACAGGGAAGCTGTGATGGTGTTTCAGCTACCTTTGACCCCACCTTACCATGCCTTAGCCAAGTTATCCTATTTCTGGAAATCCATCGGGTTTCAGTATGGTTTCCAATAAAAACATAATTGCAAATTTATTTCTATTCTTCATGATTATATAAAAATAACTCTAAAGCAGAAAAGGAAACAAAATTAAAACTAATAACATTACGTATTTTTAAGTTTATTCTAATTCGCTTTGTATTTTAAAGGAAAATAAATATTTGAATAACACTGCTGTCAAATAAAAAGATTAGTTAATATATATATGTGCAATTCTCTGATGTAGCATGCGACATTTGTACGCATTCAAACTGAAAAAAAAACATGTTCTAGTACTTTATTTTAATTTTACAAAATTTGAAACTTATAGCTCTTGGTAAGTTCTATATTGGTGTTAAGATCGATTTTGTAAAATTTTTTGTTTTCGAGAAATTTACCAAAATGTATGGAATTCGCGATAAAAACAGAAGTCACTTTTTCAAAAACCGTTCAGACACTGATTTCATCAAATCCTGATGAAAGATTTTAGTGAAATTAATTTTAATGTATTATGCATAATGTAGTCTTAATTATATTTGACCTAAAAATATTAAATAGTTTTTTTTTTTTATTGAATTTTTATCGATTTTATCTTTGTTCCATCATACTTTGCATGTTGTTTTTTTATATTTAATTAAATTAGAAAAGCCTATATCCGTTTTATTTCGACTTTTTGCATTCTTCTTGTGATGTTAGAAAACCAAAGTTAAAGCATAATGCCTCTGCTTAAGATGTTCTTATCAAAACAAAATAAGCTCTTTTTTATGATGTTTTTCATCAAAATGATGAAAATTCGCATTTACGCGAAAATGCATGCGAATATTTCGAAATCTTTTTTAGAATACGTTAAAGGCTTAAAAATGTTATCTATTGGAAAATTTCCTAAAGTTACTATGTTGACAAACAAAATTTTAGAGAACTTTTAATTTTTTGGCCGTGGTTGTTGTTTGCAGAGAATTACTCATATGTAAATAGGCTGTACAAATAAAAAAAAATAATAAATGATGAAATATAAGATAAAAATAGCTATATAGAATTGTGCATAACGAAAGAAATATCTGTATAGAATTTTACTATTATTTAATTAATTATTATTTAAATGAGCTAAAATTAAAGATATGAGAATATGTAAACTTACTGATTAAGTTACTTTATATTACTTAAAACTTCTTTCAGTGTATGCTATCATATTAAAAGTTCACACAAAAAGAGAGGGAAATATGCGCTATAATCATATGCATACACTGCCAGGACATATGCTGGGAATAAAAGCCAATTGAATATTTAAATTTATTGTCAATAATAATGCGGGATAATCATAACCTACAAAATTTTTATTAATTAAATTCCGAAAAGAAAATAAATTTCTATTAATTGTCTTTAACCGTCCATATGAGTCGGTCAATTTGTACGTAGACAGTCAAGCGGCGATAAGATCCATGCAATCGTCAACGGTCTGTTCCAAAAGTGTACTGGCAAGCAAGGAGGCACTAAGTTTCCTGAGCACGATCTACTGGGTTCCTAGCCACCAGGGCATTGATGGTAACGAAACGAACTTGCAAAGGAGCGCGTCGGACTGGCGAGTGAAAGAATAGAAAAGTGACGGTCTCCCTAACGCTCCAAATTGAACTAGAGGGACAGGCCAACGAAAGAGCAAAAAGCAGATGGAGAAAAAATTCCACTATCTGTAAAATATTAAAGATCATGTGCAAAGAGTGCAAAGAAAAACTTAGTTACTACGTGCTGCAACTTCCGCAGAAAGATTGCAGACTGTTAGTAGGAATTCTCGCAGGTCACTGCCTGACCTCTGCGCATGCCGTCAAGCTGGGCATCACCGAAAACGCCAACTGCCAGAAATGCGATGAATCCGGGACAACCGAAGCTCTGGAGCATCTCATTTGCAATTGTCCGGCTTTAATATGGTCAAGATTAAGACACCTAGGTCCTCCGGCTCTGGCATCGCTGGAATATGCCTCCAAGAGAAAGTTAGGCGAACTACTAGCCTTCGCAAAGACACCTCAAGGACTTCGAAACCGGCATTAACAATCAATAGGTCACCCCCAGAACAGCCTGGGCAAATAAGGGCCATATTGGCCTATGCTTGGCCACCCGAGGGTCGCCCGATTAACCTAACCCACAACCTTATTTTCTTCACAAAAGTTCGTCGCTGAGTGTAGCAAAGCTAGGCAAGAGAAGAAACAAAAAAGGCACCGCGATAAGTCAGACTTTGCCCTCTTTTAAGCTTAGGGCGCTAAATAGCTGATTAAGCTCGCGATCAAGTTAAGGAGATGGAACTGCATTTAAGTTAGCCGATAAGCTTTTACCTATTTAGTATTAGATTTTGTTTTTAAATAATTGAGGGGCTTATCGGTCCATTTTAGAAAATGCAAAACAAACTATTTTAATAAATGAAAATATGAATAAGAAGAAGAATAACTAAACTAATTATTTAACGACTAACTTAAGTAAGGCATATTACAACGTTTTATCGCTACATTTCTGGCTGAGCCTGATATATGACTCTAGGCGGGAGTTGAAACACAGTTTGTGACGCGTGCCACGCACATGGTAGCAGATAATCAAAATAAAAGAAAATGTAGATAATAAGAGAAGTTAATTAAAGGGGTCATCCCATGTGAAGAAATAAAATCAAAATTTTTTTTTCCAATTAATATTATCTATCACTTATGAAGAATATATGGTTAAAAAGATTTTTTGATATTCGATGTCATATGAAAGTTATAGCGCTGTGAAGGTATGCCCTTCTGTGCAGCTTACTCCTGGAATGATGATTTCTTTTGCGTTTTTTTCAAAACTGTGTTTTTCAAACTGATCTCCATCCTAACTCAAAATCGGCTGGACCGAATGACTTGAAATTTTTAGGGAATGTTAATCACACGTGAATGCATAAAATAAACTACGATCATTAAATAAAAAAATATTAAAAACTTATATTTTTTGTAGCAAAAAACCTAAAAAAAATCGACAAAAAGCGCAACTTTTTTTTCAAATGTCTGTCAAAAATTCAATTTTTATACACTTGCAGGGTATTATAATTTCAGTCAGAAGTTTGCAACGCAGTGAAGGAGTCATCTCCGACCCTAAGTATATATATTCTTGATCAGCATCAACAGACTAGTCCCTCAGTTTTAAAGATATCTAAATGAAACTTTGTAGATAGTCTTCTATATATGTACTCTCACTCGTATATATGTCGAAACGAACTGTATCATATAGCTGCCATACAAACAAATCGTAAATTTTAATAAAAAAAAAAAAAACTCCGTTGTTTTTTAACATATCTTGATCAACTCTCGGTTATAAGCTATGTATATTAATCTTAATTTTTGGATTTATTTTATAAAAATCGGACTACTATATCATATAGCTGCTACAGGAACGGTCGGAAAATTTTAGAAAAAAAATTATAGCTTTGTCAATTTTTAACATAATTTCTTCTACTTTGAGATACACGTTGTAACGCCCTAAAATGGAGGGCTTACAAATTTTCGTGCCGAGCAGCCGCCGGAGTAATTTCATTATCATTATTCTTAATATTGCCATATCATGTTAGTTATTATGTATCGACTTAAGCTAAGTTAGGACACGAAGTCCCCCTGTTATTTTGAAATCGAATAGAAAGCTGAAGAAAACCCTAATTAAAACTAGCTATTATTATTTAAGCCAAGACGCGAACCACGAAAAGAACCCCCCGAACACGTTATCGCACTTATGCGGCCGCGATCGATAGGCCAATCGATAGCGGCGAACTAGTTCAGTAAACGCCACGCGTCACTAAAGTGCGATCTCTGATATTTTGACTCTTCCTCTTTCGTTTTCCAACTCGCCGAGATCGGGCGCGTGCTCGACCGCTCCGCCGGGACGCCGCGGCCAAGCACACACACACACACAGACCCTCAGAGACACGTGCGGGGGTCCGCAGAAGTCTCACTAGGAGCTCCTCTTCCGTTCTGACGCCTCGCCGAGTAAAGACGTGCTTTTCGATCGCTCCGCCGCTTAACGTCGAAGTCCCCGCAGCCACGCGGTGAGACTTCTCGGGACACAAGGAGTCACACGCACACACGCGCACCTACCCGCCGTACCCAGTGCCACGCCGCGACGCGATCGCCCACACACACCTGCGCCCACGCCCGCGCACACACACACCAGCGCCCACGCCCGCGCACACACACACCTGCGCCCACGCCCGCGCACACACACACCCGCGCCCACGCCCGCGCACACACACACCCGCGCCCACACCCGCGCACACGCACGTGCCTACCGCGCCCGTCGCACCGAGCCGCAGCTCGCGTGCCCCGCCGCCTCTTCTCGCCACGCGCACCTGCTGCCTCGAGCAGCCCCGGCCCGCGTGCCGAAGGGATTTCACGTAAGAATACATATATATATCTCCACCGTGCGTATTCTTTCTTGCATCCGAATCCTCGTTCCCTCTTCCTCTTCCCACTTCATGGCTCCGGTTCGCAGCTCGTGCTTGGTTTCCCATCCACGAGACGCTACCTGGCCGAGCACCCCCACCCTCCTCTCTGCATGCTTGCTCGTAGTATTTGAATCCCAGTAGACTCCGCGTCCATCCGGAGTATTAGATCCCCGTAGGCTCCGAGTCTAGCTGGAGCATTAAGTCCCCGTAGGGTCCGAGCCCATCCGGAGTATTAAATCCCCGTGGGCTCCGAGTTCAGCCGGAGCATAACGACCCGTAGCCTCCGCGTCCATCCGGAGTACTCCTCCCCGTAGCGGCCGAGCAAACCCGGCAGTAGCCTCCGCGTCCATCCGGAGTAGTCCTCCCCGTAGTGGCCGAGCAAACCCGGCAGTAGCCTCCGCGTCCATCCGGAGTAGTCCTCCCCGTAGTGGCCGAACATACCCGGCATTAGCCTCCGAGTCCGGCCGGAGACACTCACGGCCGGGATCCGCGGGTGCGACGACCGTATCCACCCCGTGTCCGAGGTCCATTTCCCGGCACCCGAGTCTCGAGTCTCGAGTCTCCCACGGATACCAGGTGGCGCCCCAACCTCCAGGAATCCGAGGTCTTTGTCCCAGATCATCTCGCTATACCGCCAGACGAGCAGAACGCATGGCTGGCACCCCGTTTCTGGGCATAGCGCTACCCCGTACAAATTCCTACTACAGGTTCCACCCTTCTATATAAATTTTCTTGTATAGGTTCCTTGGAACCGACTGAGATTTTACACCGGCCAGAGAACTACGTGACAAGTGGCGCCCGAACAGGGACCTGATAGGGAGAAATACCAGGAATAATACCACCTGTACGGGGAGTGCGTAACCCCAGAACGAGCGACATTACCTCAAAAATTTCGAAAAAAAAATTCTCGAACAAAAGTGAACAGTGAAACAAACGCAACGAACAAGTAATCGCGCACGGTTCTAAGCCCACGAGCTTACTCGCGACCCCGAACAGTAAACGCGATCGAGTGATTGTGAAAATAAAACAAATAAAGACTCCAACAGAGAGCCCCTGCGGCCCATCCACACATCTAGCGGGAAATTTACTTTGACGAAGATCCAAGACCCAAAGAAGAAACTAACAACCATGGACGCTGACCAGAAGCTAACCGGTGAGTTCGTTCCACGTTTAATTAAGACCCTGGGGTCTCCTCGCGATGGATATACTCCCGCTTGAAGGCCGAACTTCTATCTTTTGCTGACGAATTCGGGTTTCCCGCCGAGGGACTCGTCGACGACTTACGTCGAAACTTCGCGACGCTAGTAAAAGATTCCGAACAGACCCAAGAGGTGTGGGCTCGACTAGCCAACCTCGAAAGACGGTACACAATCCGTGCCACGAGTCCCGTGCTCTCTGGAGAGGACAAACCCGGCCCCAGCGGCCTCATTGCACCCGTAAACGCCGGAGTAAATCCCGGAAGCTCCTCTGTAGGTCGTTCTCATACAACCCCTAGCTTCGCTATCACTGCCCCCTCTCCGTTGTCCGCGCATCGAGATGCTTTCACTGAAGCAAGCCAAGACCGACCTCGGCGAGAATTCGTCTGCGTTCCGGAGAGAATTCGCGAATGGGGTCTCCAATTTGACGGGAACTCTGACCCTCTCGCCTTCATCGAACAGGTCGAAAGCCGGGCCTTATCCTACGGGATCGATCTAGAACTTCTCCCTCGCGCCATGGCAGAACTGCTGACGAGCAGAGCTGATAAGTGGTTCCAAACAAGCCGCCTGCAAGGGGCCGATTGGACCACCTTTCGTCGTGAATTCTTAGAATTTTTCCTCCCACCTCGATACCTCCAACGCTTGGACGACCAGATTCGGAGTCGTGAGCAATTGGATGGAGAAACCTTTAAAGACTTCATGTTAGACCTCCGCGTTCTCATGCGTCACGCTGGCTACGACGAAACCCAAGAGCTGAATAGATTATACGAAAATGTCGCGCCAGAGTATCAAATGTACATCCGACGGAGCGAGTTCTGGACTATTGCGGAACTAGCTCAACTGGCTACCGAGTTTGAGGCCGTCCAGAAGCGGAGGCTCGGACGACAAAGCCACAACCGTGTCTCTCAGCCTGCCATCGTATACCACCCGCCTTCGCCGGGTCGGGTTCAACCTACGACTCCCGAAAGAATCACTCAACGAAGCTCACCCCGTACGCCACCAGAACTCAGAGTGACCCCGCCAGCTAGGGTTAACAGAGTAACCGCATCCGACAATCGAATCGATGTTCGGGATGCTTGCCGAAATTGTGGAGCACCAGGGCATTTCAGCCACGACTGCCGAAATCCACGACAATACTTTTGCTGGGACTGCGGACGACGTGACGTCCGAACCATAGAATGCTGCCGACGCCCACAACCGGGAAACGGGATGGGTCCCCTCGACCGGCGGAGTCCGTCGGGACCCAACTCAACAGGGAACCCTCAGTAACCGCACCGCTTAGAATAGAGAGAGGGAGGATCGCCGCTGAGGTCGACATAAGCGGACACGTGCGTCTGGCCACTATCGACACAGGGACGTCTTGAAGTTTCATTAGCCAGAACATCGCCGACGTAGTCGGACAACCTCATCAGTTTTAGGGAAATTCGCACTCAAATAAATCTAGCCGACACGTCTCGAGTAGAAGTAACAAGGTTGCTCTTGGCAGACGTAACGCTCGCCCGGAAGTCGATACAGGTTCCTCTCTTAGTTATGCCATCCATGCTAGAGCCGTTAGACTTAGGGATGGATTTTCTTGCGTCCATCGGTACTACCCTCCGTTGTGGGACTGCAACTCTCACGTTGTCCCGACACGGACCTGGGGAACGCGACGTGCCCAGGCCACACGAACCGGAGCAAGTCGATCCGCCGGAACTACAACCTCGACCTCGACCACGACAACCACCCGATCACGAAGACACCCCAAGGACATTAGCAGAACCGCGGCTAGGTCTAGCCAACCAGGAGTTAGGACAACAGAGCTACCAGGAAAGCCGTGCATCCGAAGATCCACGCAGCGGACATGAGACACGAAGTACAGCCGACGATGAAATCATCAGAGGAAACCAAGCAACGGAACACGCCGAGAACAACGACGCAGCGACACAGAAGATGACCCTCGTGGAAGAACGTGGGGGCAACGAACCAGGAACACGAGCGAAAAGCAACGCAGAGAACACACCACGAACACACAACGAAGAGACCGGGCCTCAGGAGCCCCGTCGGCAGAGCCACACACCGGCAGAGCCACACACCGGCAGAGCCACGCATCGGCAGAGCCACACACCGGCAGAGCCACGCATCGGCAGAGCCACACACCGGCAGAGCCACGCATCGGCAGAGGCAAACATACCGGCAGAGCCAACCCTTCGGCAGGGCCGAACATACCGGCAGAGCAGCAGCACCCTATAAAGTGGTCGCTTTTCCCTCGCCTAACGTCGCCCGAATCCGCTGACCCGGCCAGCGAAAGGGCCGTCTCGCAAATATTGGTGATTTGAAAGTTTTTCATTCTTCTTCCACAGGTGACTCCGATGACGACGACGATGAACCAGCCGACGATGGCACCGGCGATCATCCCGGGCCATCCCAACGAGGTCAACCGATCAACATTAACAACGAGGGGTGATTATAAGTAGCCCGACCACAACTCTGTGCCCCAGTAGACTTAAGATCTTTGTTAACCCTTAAGCTATCAAAACTAGTTAGGAGTTTCATCGCTGCTGCCCACTAATTCTCACTTCTAAGTAGCTCTAGAACTAAGCTAGTGTAGTTACTCTTCCACAGATCTACCCACAGCGTGAAACCTTTGGGTCCATTGGATCCTGACTCGCCACTCGCCGAGACGACCGCGCCACCCGCGACGTTCGAGCCGGCACAAGCCACTGGTGCCGAGAGCATTCCAGCCCAGTCGCCCCCCGAAAGTGAGCGCTATCCGCTTCCGGCGGAGTGGACTTGCAACACCCACGACCAGCAAGTCCCAGCCGCAGTTTGGCAGGTCATCGGCGCCCGACGTTCAGCGGCACGACAGTCACGTCAGCGGACCCGAGTCAAGACCGTCGAAGAATCGTTCCAGATCACTATGAGGTCGAACAGGACAGGGACTGTCTCTTTTTCATCCGGGAAGTAAGACCGACAACAACTTGCGACGCCCCACGTCGCAATCAACAGCAACAATGAAGTATTATTTTATTATTAGAAATGTTATCACTTGAAGTTATTATTTTGTAATTATTAGGAATTTTATTTAGTATTATTTGTTTAGTAGGGGGCGATCCTTCCACAAAAGATCCTTGACCATTGACAATTGGCAGGCAAAAATTCCCACGGCGCAGAAGTTGGCAAAGAAACCCAGTAGAAACAAAAGTCGGGGGCGTTGTTGAGGAGCTTCGGCTTTATTCGGCTGCATACATGTAACTAACGACCCATCCAAAGACGGTGCTCTGGGCCACCGGCAAGCCGTCGTCGTTCTTTCGAAAGCCCGGTTTCATCACCCGCGGGTACATGTCGGCGCCCAAGACTACGGAAATTGACGCGGGGAGGTAGAACCGCTCGTCGGCCAGAGTGATGTCCCGGAAGTGAACTGGGGTGCGAATGCGCACGTGAGGTTCTATTTTGAAAACAACGTCGAGCCGGACGGCGCTGTCGATCTTGGAACCGACGGTGGCAGAACATATCTGTTCACCCCCGACGTTGGTAGTCGGCAAGCGAAAAGCTGCCGCTAGCGACGCGTCGATGCAGCTCGTAGGTATGCACGGATCGATGAGCGCGGCCGTGTTGAAGCTCCGAGACTGGCGTGACGACATCGGAGGCTCGGAAAGATGTAGAAGCGTGTGATGGCCGCACGTTTTCAACGATCACCTCGACGACATGATCCGTCAGAGTGTGCATGGGCCAAACAGCTGGGGCAGTACCGGTTGGCCAGGACGGCCCTGAGCCTCTTCTCGGCACTCATGAAAATGAAGAACTAATCAGTACTGGGAAGGACTACGATTTGGAGGTACGAATTGGAACAGGGAATTGAAACTACGGATCGTATCGATAGATTAATGGAGTGGATAGGCGATTAGGGATTGCGGGCAGGCGACATCCTCCATCGGAAGCAGGACGACCTTCGCAATAGGACGCTTGATGAGTCCTCGCGCAGTGCGGATGTCGACCACACGGACATGGCTATCGAATCCTGGAAACACCGCGTCAATTCTGCCTAATCGCCACTCATTGGACGGTAGGTTTTCTTCCTTGACGACTACCATGTCCCCGGCACGGAGATTTCTTGTAGGGGTTTGCAGCTTATTCCGCTTATTGAGTACCTTGAGGTACTCCTCCTTCCATCGCAGACGAAATTGCTGATGGAGAGCCTTCAGGTGCTGCCAGCGGATTATAATAGATGTGGTGACCCCCTTGATTTCGGGTTCGACCACGGCGAGGAGAGGCCCTCAAACAAGAAAGTACCCAGGCGTAAGTGCCAACAAGTCGGTGGGGTCCTCCGACATTGGAACGAGAGGACGTGAATTCAGGCACGTTTCGATTCTAGCCAGAAGTGTGTACTTTCGCGTGGCCGTAGACTTGTAAAACAAGGTTTTGAAGCTTTTTACGCCTGCTCCCACAAGCCTCCCATGTGGGGCGCTCCCGGAGGAATGAACTTCCAGAGCAGCTGCTGGTGACTATAAGCCCCCGTCACAGCCTCTTTGAGAGCGAGGAGAAAGTCTCGGGAGAGTTGGGCCGCCGCCCCCACAAAGGTCTTTCCGTTGTCCGACTGAACTTGACGGGGGCATCCTCTTCCGGACACGAAACGGGCGAAAGCAGCGAGAAACTTTTCCGTAGAAAGGTCGGACGTAGGCTCTTAGTGTATGGCCGTAGTGGAGAAGCACACGAACACCAACACATACCCCTTGGTGATGAGACAGGCTCGTCCCGTATAGTTCTTGATGTCGAAGGGACCGGCATAGTCCATGGTATATGTGAAAGGACGCGAGGAGGAGGTCCGCTCCTTTGGCAAGTCTCCCATAAAATACGTTTGCAACCTCCTTTTGTGGATGACGCATACCTTGCACGTATATATGTTATACTTAACCAAATTCCTCACTCTCGGGATCCAGAACTTGGAACGGATCAGACGGATCATTAGCTGATTACCACCGTGCAGCGTTATTCGATGCGTGAAATGGACGATGAGTCGAGACAGTTGGCAGTCGTATGGGAGGATGATGGGATGTCGTTCATCGTATTGGAAGTTCGGAACTTGTAACCCGCCCACATGCTCTCATGAGCCCATTAGAATCAAGGAATGGGTTCAAATTTTGAACCAGACTGGATGTTGGAACTGGTCGCAAAAGGAAAATGTCCCGGGTACGATAAAATATCATATGCAATGCTAAAGAACATTCCACACACCCTCAAGGAAAGGCTTCTAGAGGTCTTTAACCTTATGCTAAATACCGGTTCATACCCACATAGCTGGAAAT
>VNJR01006895.1:0-14600 GCA_008042585.1 Drosophila punjabiensis
CCATCCATTTGCTGAAGCGCCGCCTCCAGCATTTTGCTTCCCTCGGTCACAGCCGCCATGTAGTCGTACTTAAGCCTCGCTAATCCCGGGTAATCGATGTATGTGCTTATTTCGCGGCCTGTGCAGCGTTACATAAGCAGCTCAGGAAAGGCACGTCATTTCGCATAATTGTATGAAATTGCATCCATAGTTTTTATATTAATTTTAGCACAAATTGGGAAAAAAAACACTATCACTAAAATAGAAGAGCTATTTAACCAGCGTGGCCGTATATTTCGAAGTCCGCTTTGGTATTTTTTTGGTATTTTTACTTTAAGCTAGTCGCAAAAACTGGGCAGCACTGGGTGCTAAAGAACGAAAATATGGGCCGCACTGGGTTCACATCGCGAAAGACGGGCAGCACTGCACAGTGGTTGCGCCCATAGGTCAAAAATAAAAAAATTCATTACAACAAAAAATTACAAAAAGTAAACAAATCGCCTTTAAAATGTCCCAGCTTCTTCATGGCAAACCAGATTTTTTTTTTAAATCGAACGGGACTTTCTTAAAAATAGAATAGAAGATGGAAACAATTGGTAATTTGCAGTGCGCAGATGCGCGCTTCGCGAATTTTTCAAAAAAAAAATCGAACTTTAAAGTGGTCAGGTCATTATTTACGAGTGCAAGTTAAATTTCTTTGTTATTGAGATTAAACTTGAAGGCATTTTCTTTAAAATGAGATATAATTTGATATATAAATAATAATTATTTCCATTATTATAATTATGTGAAAAAATACATGTTTTTTGTCTATATTTTGAACGTCTTTTTCATGTTTAGCTAAGGTTTTAGTTGTGACCCCACAAAAATCCACAGTTGGTTTGTATGCCAATGTGTTTATTGGACTTTTAAGATAAGAAATGTGTAAAAATTTCCTGCCGAAATTTGCCGATGCGCCTAAAATCGTAAAAATACTAACACCGTCTTTACCTATTTAGGGTCCAATTCTGCCGTTTATTTACTAGTCGTGCTGTTGCTCTGTTTTCGTGTGTCATGCTTGTGGTTAACTTTCAAAAACTATTTATTCATTTATTAATAATTTTTTTTTTTTTAATATTTTTGTGCATTAAATTTAATTAGGTTATAAGTGTTTGCTTGATTTTTATTTATGGTGTGACGAAAAGGGAAGCGCAGTAGAAAAAAAAAAAACGAAAGTCCTAAAAGCGAACATTGTAAAAACGGCTATATTTTTGACAAAAGTGAACTAGAAAAGCAAATTGGATATATACGTAAAAAACTTGAGACAAATAAGGATTTGTTTAACAGATTGCTCTTAGGTTCAGACCCTTTCATAACTGGGCGTTTTCTTTGTTAAAATAAATTGTGCATTTGTTGCTAGACGAATAAATTACTTAATATATGAATTTTTTATTGTTTTTACTTTTTGGGGCTAAGATTTGAGCAACTCTCGTGGAAAAAAAGATTTTTATTAAGAGTTGCAACAAAATTTTGTATGGGAGCTATAAGATATAGTTCTCTGATTCTAACCAAATTTGGTAAGAATATATATATATGTACAAAACACATAATCTGTAAGATTGGTTTGGATATCTTGAAAAACAAAAAAGTTTTTCATACTAAATGTTGATTTTTAACCGACCGTTCCTATGGCAGCTATATGATATGGACGGCCTATATACCCAATTTTTTACCTATATACTTAGAATATTTTTCTTGATTTTTGGTATTAATTTCATGGCGATATGTCTACTAGAAGTATTTTTGGCCGCGTCTCCATACAAGCCCAACCACTGTGCACTGGATGCTGGCACGACTATAATAATCGATTGTCGATAATTATCGCTTTGCGTCAATGGTTTTCGCCACGGCTGCCACTTGGTTACACTGACAAAAATGAATGCCAAATTTGCATCTGGCCACACTGGTAAAACAGCTGACCAATATTCGACGTTTTAAAAATATCGGGAATAACTAGAAAAACAGAATAACGAAATGAACCGATTCGAGTATGTGGAGGCCCGCCTTAGTCCCAACGAATCGTTCGTCAGCCGTGACAACAAGGTGAAAATATACGATGGGGAGAACAAGGTAAAAGGCGAGAGTCCCCCCATAGGATCGAATTCAAACCTTTATTTGTATTTATCCATCAGACAGAGTTTGAAGAAGGCGAGGTGGTGCTCACCACGCACAGGCTGTTTTGGGGTCGTCCGGGCGAAATAGCCCGAGCCGCCGTGACCCTCTGCCTGCCACTGAGCTATGTGATATCGCTTAGCGAGGAAACGACTGCCTCCAACTTCTTTGGCAGAAAGACCCGCATAATAATGCACCTGCGGCCGCCATCGCCCGACAAGGGTCCTGGCCCGCTGGACACCAGTCGTGCTACCCACATCAAGCTGTCTGGAAAGAACGGCTTGAGCGTTGAGTTCCACAGTGCTCTGAGGGAAACCCTCAATGCGCGCGTCTGGGAGATCTCCCTGACCAGCGAGACCATCGTGAGCAGAGTGGCCAGCAGCCCAGCCTCGGAGACTGGAAACGACCGGCTAGCTCGCATTCAGAAGAGAACTGGAATCGGAGGTATTGAGCGTCATCTCGAGGCGAAGGCCAAGGCCACGGATGAGAATATAGCGCTGGCCTTTCAGGATCTCAGTGTGCTAATGGCCATGGCCAAGGACATGGTGGGCATTTCAAAGGCAATCAGCGGCAAGATTCGCGAGCAGAAAGGTGAGATATCTGATGATGAGACGGTGCGTTTTAAGTCCTATCTTATGAGCCTGGGAATCGACGATCCTGTCACCCGCGACAGCTTCACCAGCAACACCGAATACTTCTCCAGTTTGGCCCAACAGATTTGCGAGATGCTGCTAGATCCGCTCGAGGTGAGAGTTTAAATTACAAAAAAGCCTTCCCAGTCAATAATAACTTGTATTGCCCAGGAACAAGGAGGTATGATGTCTTTGGCTGACGTTTACTGCCGTATAAATCGGGCTCGGGGACTGGAGTTATTGTCGCCTGAGGACTTGCTGCACGCCTGCGAGCAGCTGAGTGGACCCATACGCCTTCGCAGCTTTCCCAGTGGAGCTAGAGTCCTGCAACTGGAGTCGCACGATGATAGCCTGATTGCTGTTGACACTTTAGAGAAGGTTCAAGCAGCCGAGAGTCTGGCAGTGGAGGAACTCGCCAAGCAACTAGGAATTTCCCTTCTGCTGGCCAAGGAGAGGTTGCTGGTGGCCGAACGTCTGGGCAGCGTGTGTAGAGACGAGTCTATAGAGGGTCTCCGTTTTTATCCCAATCTCCTGTTAAACCGCGACTAATTTTACCTGAGCTTTACTTGATAAATAAACGACTTGAATCAAAATGCATTCTAATAAAATGCCTAATGTCTTACGTTGCAGAGTTACCCCATAAGACACATTTTTATAGTATAGATTTCACACTTTATTGATTAACGGAGATTTAGCTGACTTTGTCGGCTCTTCATTTGTTGATCTTTGTTTAGTCGTTATTTGTTTTATCTCTGCTTCGTTTCGTTTTGTCTCAAGAGTTCTCATCGCAATCAGTTTAATGAAAAGTTTCTACAGTCAGGTATTTTGATAAGCAGTTAAGTTATTCAATGGAAATTACACATTTATATTAATAGTGGCTTTCGTGTTTACATGTACATATAAATAGCTTATGCTGCTGCTTAGATTGCTCCGCATTGCAGTAATAAATCTTTGAATTGCGTTTCAATAACCATTTGATCAGACCACACGTATATCGTTATCAAGTATGTATTTAACTTTCGTACTCAGGTTTTCGGCCAGTTCCTTCGGTTCGGCTTCGGTTCGCTTGAGTAACATTTCCATTTCCCATTCCGACTTTATATCGTCCGCTATCCTGCTTACTGTACGGTCTGTAATGTTTTCATTTTATTCTTCTTAAATCACATTTATTATTTAATATTAACATTGAGTAAATTATGCTTGAGTGTGTCGGGTACTGTAGGGATATTGGGTTGGGCAATGGTGAGGTTAGTTTGTGTTCGTTCCGTCTTTTACAGCAGAAATATAGAATCGAACACTGCTAAACAATTACAGCAAAGTTATGTAACATAAATAAAATCGTTGCTTAAATAAATATGTAACTTTATCCTACAAAAACTGGCGTAGTCGAAAAACGAATTGTTTAGTCAAAGAAAGCGTCACGTCTCTTTTTACAATCACTCGGCTGCTACTTATAGGCAGCCTTATTTGTCCAATCCTGTCTCCCGTCTCTAGTTTCATTGTACATTGCGCTATTTAAGAATACGTTGTTTAAATAATTGTTGACTTTTTGTATAATTGGTTTTGCTTTCGGCTTTTAATGTTTCTGCAATTGGAAGTACTAAATTGGTTGAGGCTATGAATTGTACATTACAAGCTAAAATGTGTTCTCCTTCTTTGATTAAATAATTAGCAATAATAGTTTTAATTTATAATTACAATATGCGTATGATTAATTACTAAAATGAACCCCTAACCTGGTTCACATGATCTTGTTAAATCGTAATCGTAATAATAAGAATTTCTTTACAATTAATTTACGTGTTTTGTTTTCTTCTTCTCTCCGATTATTGCTTTTTGTTTTCGCCGCCTGCCTTGCCTTACATCTTCAAACTAGCACTGTGTAGGGGCCAATCTTAGGATCTAACAAAAGGGAGTTGGGGGCCAGACTGGTAGCAGGACATATTGAAACAATTTTCACATATATCTATACATATATGTGTTTATATACAACTAGATAAATATGCATGGTAAGAGCTCTACTACACCTAATTCGTTTCGTTTCTTCCAAGAGGACACAGTTAACACAAGCAATGCGAACTCCTTTACAGCTCCATATCTCACCGCCATGTCGCTCATGCAGGTTACGCTTACGATTACACATCAAAACATATATATATATATATATATAGCTATGTATAGGGGTATACAATGTATGTACGATAGTATTGATAGGAGGTAACCATAAACCAAAGACCCTAAAATAACAAGATGAGTAAAGCCTTACGATTGATTTGGGCTCAAAATTTTACGTGCTGATTTCAGGCTCTCATAAAATGTTGTTCAGGGAGTGAAAACGCACTACACCGATAGCTGCACGCATTCTCGAGAATCCTAGATATCTCACACATGGAGGCGCATTCTTCTATTTCTATTTTTACGCTCTTAACTTTGAGCTAGAGGGCCGCTTCCTCGTTATGCGTTATGCATCTTGTTATTAAACGGTCTTTGCATAAACTATAATATCAAGCAAGCACAACGCTTAGCACACTCAGTCCCGTTTCGCATGTAGCAAACTAACGCTTCTACTTTGTCGCGTCCGTGGTGGAGCGCCGACGATTGACTGCAGCTTGTTGCTGCTGTTGTTGCTGCTGCTTGGCCGCCGCCAGAGCCGTCAGCGTCCGCTGGCTGATGGCACCCGAGGCGGTTGCGGCCCGTCCTGCGATTTGTATGTGCTGCATCTGCTGTTGTTGCTGCTGTTGCGACACTTGCATCTGCACCTGGCTGGGGCTGTGCAGAGTCTGCGACGAGACCGTGGCGGTGCTTTGTTGGTTGAGTATTCGGTGTTGTTGTTGCAACTGCTGTTGCTGCTGCATGGGCGCTTTCACTGATTTCAGTTGCAGCTTCTGAGTAGACATCACAATGGAAGCGGCGCCCAGGTTGGCACTGCTGGTTACCACATTGGCAGCTGCTAATAAGAGAGAATGCGAGGTTAGCTTGTCGAGCTAGAGATGAAAGCTAAGGCTACTAACCATTCACGGGAGTGGTGGCTATTTTGAGCGTGGAACCGCCTATCTGCCGTTGAGCGGTGATCAGCTGCCTGTTCGGCGCCAATTGCTTAGTGCCAACCACCTGGACATTGCGGGTACGCGGCGGTATTGTGCCCACTAACTGGATGGCTGCCGTCGTGCTGCTGCCCCCCGATTGAGCCTGCCCTACACCACCACCAACACTTGAGGTACGTATTGTTTGAGGATTTAATTTTTGTACACCCGCACCGACTATTTGAGCTGTAAGCAGAGAGAGCAGAACGTGGGTGTGCGGGGAGATTTTTTGGTTGTTTGGTTGTTTGGTTGTTTCTGGTTGCAATGAGACATGTCGAGGGTCAGTGGTCGGAAGGCGGAAGGCGGACGACAGGACGAGTGGTAAGGTCATGGTTATATGATGATAATGAACTCTCCAATTTCAAACTGATGGCATGGCATTTTTGGTTAACACACACAATACACATTGAACGGTTTGGTTTAGTTGCATGAGGGGGTCGAATCGAATCGAGTTGTTATCGGGTTTGTGTTGTGTTATGTTGTGGTTTGTTGAAAACGAGAAACGAAACAAAAACAGAAACAAAAGAGAACCAAATTAAGCATGTTCAATCAAAAGAAACAGAAATTACTGTATAGATAATATTGTGCAATTATAAATAAAGATCTTAACAAGAAACCGGATCCTGAATCACACACATCTTCGGCTTGGCCGAGACACCTCCGCACGGGGCGGAAACTGCACTAAAAGGTTCACCTCACCACCGTATTTGTACTCACCAATGGGAAGGGTCAGCATGGCGGTGGCGGCGCCTGCTCCTCCACCGCCGCCACCGCCTCCGCCGTTACCACTTGCCCCATTTCCGGCTGCACCGGCTCCGTTGTTCGTGATGACCACAGTCTGGGTACCAGCCACTGTTGAGGGCAAACTGACGATGGTACCAGTGGGGGGAGCATGTTGTTGCTGCTGCTGCTGGTGCTGATGCGTCGCCGGCTGGGTTTGGAGCGTTATGGTGTGCGGCAACTGCTGCTGGTGACTGGAGACCGGTACCGATACTAGGACGCTACGCTGGTGGCCCTGCGTTTGACCCGTGCCCGCGGTCACGCTTCCCGCCTGCTGCTGCTGCTGCGGCGGCTGTTGCTGAAGGCTGTTTCCCGAGAACTGCAGGGAAATGGGCTGCGTGAATCCTGGGATCTGCACTTGGACATTCTGCAGGCCAGCAAAGTTGGCCATGGCTCCCTGCAGCTGTGACAGATTGATGCCCTGCAAGTTCAGAGTAGCGGTGGTCTGCTGTTGCTGCTGCTGCTGCTGTTGAGGCGAGGCAGAGGGCTGCGGATGCGGACTAGACATTGGCGAGTGTATTGAGGAGGTGGCGGGAGAGTGGACTATGGTTTTGGTAATGAACTGCTGCGTCGCCGATGGCTGCTGAGGCGACATGTGCGGCATGGATACTGCGGACACGTTGGAGGTAACATTACTGAGTCGCTCCAGCAGCGCCTGGTTTTGATGCGTCTGCGACGATTGCGAGTGATCCGAGCCAGACGGCGAGGGCGTAGCAGCGTTGGTCAACAGGGCGGACAATGTTCCACCACCGCCACCACCGCTACTTGAGGTGGATGCCAAGTTGTTGGGTACCGCGAATCCGCTAGCATTTGAAGCATTTGAATCGCTGCCCGGCGAAGGTGCGGCCATTCCTACCACAATAGCGTTGGGTGGCACCGTGGTGCTGTCCCTCCTCAACGAGCTTAGTATGCGCTGCTGCACTGGCCCAGTGGGACTCTGAATCCAAGCTGCAGCTGTCGCAGCATTATTGCCCGAAGAGATCACCGTGTAGCTCGTGGTTGGATTTGTCATCACAGCCGGCGGCGAGGCCAACTGCGAGGCCAGCGCCGACATGGAGACTCGCACGGTCTGCCCGCCATCACCCGTCTGTTGATGGTGCGACTGCGTCGCTTGGTTCAGATTGACTGCTATTAAATTGCCAGCGGAGTTTGTCCGAAACGTGGTCGTCCCACCCCCGATTTTCCTGTTGGCGTTCAGGAGGTTCTGCAGCACTTCACTACTCTGCTGTTTTCGCTGGGCATTAACCAGCGTTGGCGTGCCACGGGTGGCTTGTACGTATGTAGCTGTGGCTGCATCGGCGGTGGCGGAAGTGGACTGCTGCTGTTGCACCAGCGTAAGCGTCTGCTGTGGCTGCTGCTGCCCGGTGGTAGATGATGTGAATGTGCCGCTGGCCACTGGAGTACTGGTCATTGCGGCTGGCGCACTGTTGAGCAGGTTCAGAATCGATGCGTTGCTGGAGTTTTTCAGCGTTGCAGTGCTACTTGAATTGTTGCCTCCGGACGCACCAGCATTGTTGTTGATGACCGCTAAAAAATACACATCCGTGAACACCATCTGGCGCAGAAAGAAGCGACATTAACTTACATTGCTGTTGGTGCTGCTGATGTTGTTGCTGCTGCTGCTGTTGCTGTTGTTGCTGGTACTGGTTGGCAGAGTTCATAATGCTGTTGACTATGGCATTTATAGCAGGATTCGGATGTATGGCCGTATTATTGTTTAAGTTACTGTTGTTATTGTTATTGTTATTTTA
The DNA here is from genome assembly GCA_008042585.1 of Drosophila punjabiensis. NCBI lineage: Eukaryota > Metazoa > Arthropoda > Insecta > Diptera > Drosophilidae > Drosophila > Drosophila punjabiensis. Next base: position 8,377 of record VNJR01006895.1, read on the forward strand.
TTATTATTATTATTATTGTTATTATTATTATTATTAGAAGTATTATTGTTGGTGTTGCTAGTGGCAGTTGTCTGTTGTTGATGTTGCTTCGGCATGATCTGCTGCTGCTGCTGCTGCTGCTGAACTTTCAGCTGCGATTGCTACGAAATAGGATATAATATCAATATAAACGGTATATATTTTAAAGTCGCACTCCTACCAGAATTGGCCCACTAGAATTGAGCTGGGCACGCAATGCGGAATTAGCACCCACCACGGATGTGGCCTTCTCCTGCTGCTGGATGGTGGCCGGCTGTATGGTGATACCAGAGTGCTGCAGGGCCTGCGCCAGCTGCTGCTGGGGCTGCTGTTGTACTAAAACCAGGGAACCGTTGCTCAGGCTTACTTGATGAGTGGTTGTGGAGGAATTGCTGAGGCCGGTTGCCAGCTGTTGGAGCTGGATGTGCTGCTGCTGCTGCTGTGTGGCAGTTTGTGTTCCGGCTTGATGTTGGGCCGCCTCAATAGTGTAAGTTTGCTGCTGCTGGGCTGGTTGCTGTCGGAAATTTTGCTGCACGTTTATGACATTGCCACCGGCAAGATTTAGAGTCTTTTGCATGATTTGCTGGCGCGGAACTGCAACATGGTGCACTGTGGCGGGCAACGGTTGCTGCTGCTGTTGTGGCTGCTGTTGTTGCTGTTGCGGAGGATTACCCACAACAGCCACGTGCTGCTGCTGTTGTTGGTGCTGCAGCTGGGCTTGCCTCTGCTGTTGTTGTTGTTGCTGTTGCTGCTGCTGTAAAATAATCCGCTGCTCGTTCGTCAGCCCCGTGTGGGTTACAATTGGCACATGTCCGGGTACCAAATGCGTGATTTTGACCGCCTTGCGTCCCTCTTCCGTGAAGATCTCGCGAAACTGTTGAATGTACCGATTGGCATGAACTCGCGTTCCCAAGGCAAAGCGGCACGACTCTCCGTTGCGCTCGCCTTCCCTATAGTCCCGGTCCACGTACAGTTCGCCTAAATACTCTGCATCGGAGGGACGCTGAAAGATGGACAGCTTGATGTGGTACAGAGCTCGCCGGCCTTCGGTCGCCTCGCGTTCCGTCTCGAGCACATACTCCTCGACGAGCTGCGGCTGGAAGTTGTGTCGACAGTTGGGCTGGCACCCGTCCTTGCATGCGTCGCTGAACTCGTTTAGGGGCTCGAAAGTCTTCGCGTACTTCTCTACGCTAATCACGTGATCGGGCACCTTGAGATTGGCGGGATAGTCCAGGCAGGGCGGACGAATGGGTCGGATGACCTCGTGTGGTCGCCGGGGCACCTTAGAGGTGAACGAGGAAAGCATGGCCCCAACGAGCGGATTGTTGGTGGGGGCAGTTGCCGGTGTGGCCGTGCCTGTGCCGCTGCTACTCCCCGCACGCGGCCGCTGGCGGAGGCGTGCTAGATAGTCGCACAGTTCCAGGCCATGGTGATGAGTGAACTGGTCCAGCTTGCGCTTCCGATTGATGGCCGTCTGGGTAAACTTCTTCATGTGGCGGCGCAGCTCGTGGGAATTGAAGAGCTGCCGCTGGTGCTGGGCGTTAATGGCCTGCCTTCCTATGCTTGGATCCGGTTCCAGGCAAAGCGGCTCCGCCGTCGCCAACACTAACTGGCTCTCCAAAGCAAGCTTGTCCTCCGCCGGCAACTGGCTGCCCATTTGCTGCACTTCCGCGAAGAGGGTGGCGTTCGTGGGCCTAAGCAGGATGTGCTTCATATCACAGATATTCGTTGAGGTGGCAAATGTCTGGCGGAAGTCGCGGATCTGTGCGATAACACAGCCCGCGTAGAACACGCTTGGCTTCACGTACACTCGTGTCCCCTCGCCGCCATCCGACAGACTGACGGTTTCCGCACTGAGCAGATCCATTAGAAACTCCGGTAGCATCTCGCGATCGATGCACTGCAGCAATAAGTCGTTCTCGTATGGCCATCGCAGAACCTCCACCAAGCTGTAATCATGCTTGGCCTGGCCGGTCTCCGCCTTGACTTGGTTTTCGTCGGCATTCGTCGTCTTGCTGCGTCCGCTCCGCTGTCCTCCTGTTCCCGCACTCTCACCGATGCACTCATCCTTCGAGCCGGTGGTAGACCATTCGTTTGTTTGCGGGTTTAACATCAGGTGCTCGTCGTAGTGCAGGGCCAACGAATATCCCTTATTTCCGGGATAGAGGTTGACAACGATTGTGTTGAGTTTTTCCCGCTCCACCAACCGCTCCAGGGTGAAGGAGCGCGTACGCTGTTTCAGCTAAAATTTGGCAAAGAAAATATGTATAGTAGCATGGGAGCACTTACTCGCTGGGACTAATGGCAACTCACCCCGGTCTCAGCAAAGTGGTTTAGGTCGTTGCTGAGCAGCTGCAGATACAGATCTCTTATTTTCTCGTGCAGGTTAAAGAACTTGCTGCTGCTACTCGGCTGGCCGACAGATGAAGAGGGAGGCTTCGACGAGGAACTGCTACTGCTGTGGCTATTGGAGACAGTGCCGGAACGCGCTGTTTGTACCGACAATGTGTTGGCGACGGAGGAGGGTAGGGCTGAGTTGCGACTAGAGGAGCTGCATTCCTTACTACTGCTGTTGGACTTTTGGCGCTTATTCGGCGACGACGTGGGCGACGCCAGGACGTGGTGGTTATGCGACTGGTGGAGGTGATGGTGGTGCGAATGGTGGCCACCGCCACCGGATGATGAATTTGCAGAGGGAGGTCGCTTCTCCGACTTTTTACTAGATGTAACTCCTGCTGGGCCAGGCGTCGCTCCCGTCGAGCTGGTACTCAGGCTCAGACTCAGGCTAGAGTTGACACCAGGTGGCGTGGACAGAAGCAAGTCAGGAACCACTGGTGAGGGTGACGTGATCGAGTTGAAGTTCGACAACGTCGTCGTGGATGACGAGCACGACGAAGGCGACGGAGCGATCGCTGTGGGCAGTCCGGTGGGCGTGGCCGATGTGGGCTCCGTGAGTATACCCAAGGAGACCCCTCCACCCGCCCCTTCGGTGGGGGAGTCGTCGTCATCGAAGATGCAGATGGGCGGTTGGGCAGGAATCTGTGGTATGGCCTGCAGCAGGCTGGCCTCCAGGTACGACTTGCTGGTCGTCGCAAAGGTGACCGTGACGGGGGACTGCTGCTGCTGCTGCTGCTGATGAAGCCCAGAGTGCAGATGGTGGTACGACTGCGTCTGCTGCGCCTGCAGCTGATGGTTGGGGGACGACGCTGTCTGGAACTGCACGAACTGCTGCTGATGGACACCCGACCCGTGAGCTTGAACCACAGTGTGCGCTATTCCCGAGGCATGGTCAGCGTTGTTGGAGCCCTTTAGCTTCTTGAGCGTGTCATTTATGATAAACTGTTGGGGTCAAGATGTTGAGGCATTAGTCGGAGAAATCTAACAGCTCCATAGGAAGCTAGGGTCTTACGTCGGCTTCTTGGCAGGAGGAGTCCAGGCTTTGCATCGTGCCAGCGGATTGCGAGGAGGGTCCCAACTGAGGCAGCACCAATTACCGACGACATCCAAGCCAACGCTGGGGACTGAGTTTGATCGCAGGCCTGGCCAGGATCGGCGTTGTTCGCATTGCGCTCGCAGGTGTCTGTCCCTGTGAATTACAACTGCAGGCAGAAGCAGAGCCCGTTGTTGTCTCTTACTTTCGCTGTTCCGCTGGCCGCTCGTACAGGCACTCGCACCACCAACACTCACCTGGCTGTGGACCATTCCAGGGAGCGTCACCCCGGCTGCTGTGTTTTCGGGGAGCCCGACTCGACCGACGATGGATTCTGATATTTCTTCACTCTTTTTCTGCTGCTGCTGCTTTGCGTGACATTTTCTCCCTGCGCCCCTCTGCCGTCGTCAACCTTCTTTCTGGCGATGCTGCTCGGCGAAACGGAAAGGTCGCGCGCTGTGGTGCGGTGGGGAGGCGAACGCTGGGCTGGTTCTCTAATAACACGCCGTAAACTGCTCGCTTTTAATTGTTTAAAAACTTTGTTTTAGGATTTTTTGCAATGTAAATGTACTGTACGATTCCTGCGTTGCCAATTCAGCTATTTGCCCGCTATATCTGGCGGTTTTTAGAGGCACAGTTTTTTGGGCAACACTCTGGCAACATTGGTTGCCGAAACTCGCAGACTCTGGCAACATTGGTTTCTTAAACTCGCAGAGTCTGGCAGCACTGCATGCTGGTCGCTGGGCAGCACTGTATTCTGGTTCTGTTAATGGGCAGCACTGTATGTGATCGCGTGTTAATGGGCAGCACTGAAAAGTGTGACCGTAATTAATATTTGAATATATATTTATAACGACTTTTTCAAACGTTTTTATCAGCTTTGGACTGCTTGTCCCGGGCGATCGAGTTAACAATGACAGAAACATCGTTCTGTGTTCTGCCTCCATTTTCATTGAGTTGTAAGTGAAAACTTTGTGGTAAATGTATTTAAGAACTCGATATTTATTGAATAGACTAATTGCTTTTCAAATTTTATCAATGTTAATTCTTACCCCGAAGGCACTTCCTATTCTCCTGGACATTCTTCATTTGATCTATTGACGGTGCTTAAGCATCCAGGTCCTTTGCATATGGCAGCCTTAGCGTCTAAAAAACATTTTTGTAAACATATCATAATCAAAGAACAATCGAATTTAACGTTATTCCAGAGGATATTTTTTTACTTTGTACCGAAACGTTAGCTTAATAATAACAATAATAAATTAAATCCAATATTATAAAAATATAAGATATAAAAAAAACGTAACATGTAAATATATTTTTTCGATTTAGTATAGCGCATTAATTTGATTTTATTTGAGAAAACAAAAATCGGACTACTTTATTATATAGCTGTCAAAGGAACGGTAGGAAAATGTTTAGAAAAAAAATTATAACCGTCAGTTTTCAACATATTTTCCTACTTTAAAATACAAGCATTTTATATTATTTCAGAATTTCGTTTTTAATTTCGTAAAAATCGGACAACTGTATCATATAGCTGCCATAGAAACGATCGGTAAATGTGACGAAAAATTTAATTTTACTTTACATGTAAAATATATAAAAAATGTAAATCTGTAAAAATAAAATTAATATGAAGGTATAGGAAGTTAGCTTCCTTTCTTGTTTTCTTCTAAAAATTTATCGAACTTTCCTATGGCAGGTATACGATATACTGGTCCGATTTTTATAAAATTTAATCTGAAATTTTGAAATATAATAATAGCTCATAACGGAGAGTTTATCAAGATATGTTAAAAAACTGTGAAGTTATAATTTTATGTTCTAAAAATGTACAAATTGTTAAGTTGACCGATCCGGCTTGTTCCTACTTATATACGAGTGAGAGTATATAAAAGCATATTATTTTATTAAGATAGCTTAAAAACTGAGGGACTAGTTCGCGTATAAACGGTCAGACGGACATGGGTAGATCGACTCGGCTGTTGATGCAGATCAAGAATACATATACTTTATGGGGTCGGAAATGTCTCCTTCACTGCGTTGCAAGCTTCGACTGAAATTACAGCTATGGTCATATATTTGGCAAAAAAAAAAATCGGAAGCTTAAAAATAAATTTTTTTGATTAAATGTCAATAAAAAGAAACAATCTAATATGACATTTTTTAGCCCATTTAGTTAACTTGTTAATACATAAAATAGATTTGAACGTGAAATCAAAATTTTGACGATATTGAAAAAATATGGAGAAATGTGCAAACTTGGGGTGTCATATAATTGGCACAAATTCATTTAAACGGTTATTATAAATGAACTAAACACATTTAAATGCGAAAACTTGTAAACTTGATTAGTATTTAGTACTGTAATAACTATTTTGAATAACAACGTCCCTTTAGGATGAAGTACCAGGCTTTTTCAGCATCAGCCTTAAATCATAAAAATTTTAATTTTTTTTCTTGCAAAGAGTCACTTGTACATCGTTAAAAAGGTTCTTGATTGTGTTTAGGTTTGTTCTATGTCCTAGCCAATTCATAGTTTCAAGTTTTTTCGTCTAAAACCACTTCTTTAAGATCCTTGATGAATGATTCGGATCGTTATCCTTCAAACGGTCCACATCATAGGGATTTATCTACAGCATAATGTTCTTAAATATACCTGAATATTGAAATTGAGCCATAACACCATTTACTCGATAGTTCCTGACCGTACAATGCCTAGTAAATGCACCCCCATCATCTTGCAACAAGTTTCCTTGGTAGTTTTAAGTCT
>VNJR01006901.1:0-17573 GCA_008042585.1 Drosophila punjabiensis
GACTGAAACTCCAGGTGAGTTTGCCTCATAAAAATCCTCATATCGGATTTAATATGCAGGCAACTCGGGCACGTCCAGTCCAATCCACTATGCTCACGTATGCGATCAGCAATACGCCCGCCGTATTGCCCAAAACCGGCGCAACCGACGTGAGCAATGTTTTCGCATAGCCAACAGCTAACAAAGACCTGCTTAGCAGTGAATTTGCGACTGTTGGGACAATTGTCAGCACAGCAGGTAGCCATAATTTACGTAAATAATTAATACAAATTATAAACACACGAAATTAAATAAAATGAAAAGAATATTTATAATTCCGCGGCAAAGAAACCGATCAAACGATTTAAATCAACATTGCCTCCGAAAGAAATTCTCCAAAACCACAACCAACACACAAACACAAAGAATTTTAAACTTAAAATCTTCCCATCAGATACGTCAAACCATCTCTGTACTAAATTCAAAACAGCCAAATCGAATACTTAATTCACTAACAAAAACAAACATACCAATAAGAGCGACAGGCAATCGGCTTTAAAACCACAGATTTCCCTTACTCTAAGGTATAATCTTAAATCTCTTTCGAAAATGTTATTAATACTTAATAATCTCCACGCCAGGGACCATTTCCAATACTTATCTCGCTATTCCCTCCAAACAAACTAAACAAAATTAGCGAACCTTTTTTATATTAAAAACAGGAAAGGAAGCTAATTTCGGCACGCCGAAGTTTGTATACCCTTGCAGATTCCAATTGTATCAATTATAATCTATCCCAATATAATATAATATGAACTACTTTCATATTCATACAATTTTTACAGTCGTCCGATTCTTATGCAATTTACAACAAAATCGTTCCCAATATAATATCATTACCTTCATATTCATTTTATTTTTACATTATTACATTTTTTACATTTTTACATGTAAAGTAAAAATTTACCTCAACATTTACCGATCGCTTGTACGACAGTTATATGTTATAGTAGTCCGATTTTAATGAAATTTAAAGCGAAATTCTGAAATAATATAGAATGCTTGTATCTCAAAGTAGAAGAAACTATGTTAAAAATTGACAAAGTTATAATTCTTTTTCTAAAACTTTCCCGACCGTTTCTATGGCAGCTATATGATATAGTAGTCCGATTTTTATAAAATTAATCTGAAAATCTAGAATAATATTTAGAGCTCATAACCGAGAGTTGATTAAGATATGTTAAAAAACAGTGAAGTTATAATTTACAAATTTACGGATCGTTTGTATGGCAGCTATATGATATAGTTGACCGATCCGGCTCGTTTCGACATATATACGAGTGAGAGTATATAGAAGACTATCTGCAAAGTTTCATTCAGATAGTTTTAAAACTGAGTGACTAGTTTGCGTAGAAACGGACGGACAGACAGACAGACAGACAGACAGACAGACAGACAGATAGACAGAATAGAATATATATACCTTATGGGGTCGGAGATGACTCCTTCACTGCGTTGCAAACTTCTGACTGAAATTATAATACCCTGCAAGGGTATAAAAAAGCCAACTGGAAGCAATACAAGATTTTCATACTCAAAAATAACGAAACATTCCCCACTTTAGTAGATGTCTACAAAGATGCAGCACAAATTTTCATTCCGAAAACCTCAGTAAACAAGTTCATCAGGTGGAACAAAGAACTTAAAAATAAAAAAAAACAATGAACTTGGAAAGCACTTAACCGCATCATCAACCTACAGACGCTTAAACGCCAGGTACACATATGACATAAAAAGAAGAAAAAGTGAAGCTTCCAGCTCTTTTACTTCTACCATAGAACCAATTACTACTTCATGTAAAATATGGAGGAACATAAGACGCTTCCGCGAACATAACCCGGTCAAAAATATGAAAATAAAAAATCTCTTAAACCAAATTTCCGATAGCCACATACCTCAAAAAAAAAAGCCTATTCATACCGATTCTCAAACCGAAAACTGACAAAACAAACATCACCTTGTACAGACCCATTTAACTTAACTGCTGCTTAGCAAAAACGCTAGACAGAATTATAGCACTGTGGTGGCTTGTGTCGCACAGCAACCTCCTTAATGAAAATCAATTCGGCTTAAAAAAGGCAAATCGACTTCAGGTAGTCTACTTTACGTAGACCAGCTTAAAACGCAACATAAACAGTAAATACAAATGGGACACACACATAAAATCGCTACTTCCATCACTACACCTAAAGTTTAATATCATTAAATGCCTCCCCAACACTAAATTCAACCGCAATACACAAACACTACTTCACGTTGCGAAAGGAACAGTCATAGCAAATATGGAGTATGGCTACTTTCTATACGGACACGCTTCCAAAAGCGTGCTAAACAGACAAAAAACACCTTCTAACACTGCAATTTGGCTAGTCCTTGGCGCCTACCGAACCAGACCCATAAATAACTTACTATATGAAGTCAATGTTCTCCCATTGAAACATAAACGAGACTTTCAAACAGCAATACTTACGAAAAAAACGTATATTTAAAAAAAAAATACACAAAATATACAAACTCGACAAACATACAAAATCCAAAAAACACCCATCAACCATAGACCGCACAATAAATCTTTGTCAATCACTAAATCTACCCTAAGAGCCAGCAAAAATACACTAATTCAAGTCACCTTGGGATCTCCCTAATCTCATATATTTAGAGCGCACAAGAATCGAAACACATAAATAAACAAAAACATAAAGGAAACTTTTCAAAATGGCAAAGAAATCCATAATACATACAAATTAATATTTACGGACGAATTAAAAATTAACTCAACTATATCATACGGAGCTACCACAGACACTTATATTATTAAATATGGTATACTATCCCCATACTCATCAGAACCATCTGCTGAAATTATAGCCATCCTAACAGCGATCAACCTTGTCAAAAGCACAAGGGGAAAGTTCATGATCTGCTCCGACTCTTTCTCAGCAATTGACAGCCATAACAAATACTAACAACAATCTTTATTCCAACATAATCAGATCGATTCTAAAAAAACTAGGCCAAAAAATAAAAATATTGTGGACCAACCGTCATGTAGGCATAGCAGGCAACGAGCTAGTCGACCATACACTAAAATCCAAAACATCGGCAAATACTTCAGATCCATCCATCCCAAATCGAGCTGACTCGATCAAGTAAAAATAGTTCGCTATAGACTAGGCCACACAAAACTAACACACGAGCACTACCTTAATCAAAATCAAACTTCACCTGCCCCTTCTATCAAGGCAGCAATATAATATCACACTTATTTAACTCATGCTCATCACTCCTCCACACTAAACTATCCATTTTCAAAAACACTAGCCCAATAAACCTCCTCAACGACTTCAATCAAGATAATTTAGAAAAAATCTTAGCTCTCCTAAAAACGACAAATCTGTACCACACTATATAAAATAACTAAAAATGTACATAAATAACAAAATATTAACAATTAAGTAGAAGACCTTCACGGTCCATAAGTTTTTGCAGTTTTCTCATCGATGGATCGACTTCTTTTGCCGATAGTTCAGCGATGGTTTGTCGGTGCAACTCTGATTTTTTTCTTCTTCTTGGTGCCATTCACAACGAAAATGTAAACAAAGACGGCTGGAACAATTGGAATATTAAAGGTGCCAAGTTTGAAAGTATGCTCAAGAAACATTTCGTGATTTCCTGTATATTCTTCTCCCAAAATGTCTCGAAATACTATTATTAAATATTAAACACCTATTTCTACTTTAATTTAAAAATATTTCATGCACACATTTTGGGGCATTTTCTCTATATTAGATAAATTGATTGAAAAATCTACAATCCTCGTCATCTTATCCTATTTAATACAGTGCCAAATATCTGAAACAATCTGCTCTTTTTCTGTCGTTGAACAGTCAAAATATTAGCTAAACTATTAATTTTAGTTACAAAGAACTTTAGCCATGTTTGCTTACATTTTGCATTTTGCATCAACAGCTGTAGATCAACTGTTATCATATGTATTAATGTGGATGTAGCTCTGTGGGAATCGGAGTTTCACATCCCAACTATTTTACACAGATGGACTGTGTGGAAGGCAGTATAAGGATTATATTTTTTTAAAAAATCGTTAAAGTTAGCAGCGAAAAGTTGCGGAAGTATTTGTAAATATGCTTGCACAACTAAATATTTAGTTCTAACCGACCGTTCCTATGACAACTTTATGCAAAGTTTTGTAAGCATAAAGTAGACTATATCAAACTCACAGTATTTGAGTTTAAATAAAATATTTTGAAAAAAAAAACAACTACTCCGAACTCACAATATGTGAGTTTATGTAACAAATCTTTAAAAATAAAAGTTTTTCATTCCAAATGTTTAGTAAGTGGGTTTAGTTTAGTCCCTTCAGATGAATCGGGGACTGGGATGTCAGCCCAATCGTCGATGAAAGGCGTGACTGCTACCACCGGCGGGCATAGTTGGTAGCAATCGCCGGCGTGTTGCTGGCGGTCACACCGCTAGCATGACGGGAGCGGGTCAGACCAGTTGTAGTGCTACGGCAAGCAAAGCGACTCAATTGCAGCCATCCCGCATGGGTGCCGTCGTTGATACAGACTCGGAAGAAGTGGAAGAGAGTCCTATCCGATCGCCCAAATCAGGTTCCAGCTCCCCACGTAGAGACGGGCCAAAGCGCGTAAGCGAGGCTATGAAGGCTAAGACGCAGTACAAGCCTGCCCTTCGCATCCAGACCAGGCTCCAGAAAAACCCGACGTATCCCCATGAGAAGGTACAGTTACCTTAGGAGAAGCGTCAATAAGGACGCATCGGAAAGCAAGCAACAACGCAGGGTCCTCCCCGAGAAGCGATGAAGTCCAACAAGCAGATCACGAAAGTGATGTCACCAAACGACATTTGATCGTGACACCGCCTCCATGGTGAGAGGCACGTCAAAAAGTCTTATCGTCCTTCCTATAAAATCTATATTGAAAATAAGAGATTCGAGAGAAAAGTACCAAAGAAAACGTCTAATGCAGATGACATAAGCAAAATTATCATGGTAGTCTTTACATCGACCCTCAGCTTAATTGTGAAATCAACGCTGAGGGAGATGTGTGATTGGGCGGACATGGTTGGACTTATTATAACTGCGGGCAAGACGGACCGCGTTATTTCGCCAAGAGCTACACGGTACCGTTGTGAAGCCCCATAAAGTTAATACAACCAGGCTGAGCAAAAGTCGAATACCTTGGCACTTTACTTTACAGCAAGCTGGCACGAAAACCCAACGTACTAGAGAGGGTAACGAAATCCGCCATACCGCTATATTCATCCAAGAAGATGCTTAGCAACACAAGGGGCCTATCGCCCGCTATAATGCTGTTAAGACGCTTAGTGTGATGAAAGCCATCGAAAAGAAGATGTACAACAAGCTCATAGAGAGAACCATGCGTCAGGCACTGATCTGCATATCAGGGACAACCTCTAAAAAAGTACTCCAAACCATACTCGGAATTGATTCCCTAGATATCCACGCACAACTGACTGTAGGACAGACGGCACAACGCCTAGTTTCATAGCGAAATATGTCTCTAGCAGAAATCGGGCACAGTTCAATATCTAACTACAAACAACAACATTCTTTGGGCATGACGGCTGGAAAAAAGGTCAGCACCCTGGTCAATACCTCAATATTTACATCGACGGCTTCAAGATGAAAGAAAGAGTTTGAGCGGGTACAGGCGGACCCTGAAGTGAGGTTGTCGTATATATAAGCTACCAAGCAAATGCAGCATATTCAAGCGGTGATAAGATAAGCAATCGTCTGCGGTCATTTCCAAAAATATGCTGAGATATCTTTAGCACGACTCAGTCAGTGCGGATATACTAGGTTCCACGTGACAAGGGCAACGATAGAAACGAGACCGCGGACGAGTGAAAGAATATAAGACGTTCGTGTCTCCCTAAGACTGCTCCAAAGAGGGCCAGAAATACGATTCGACGTATGGGAAAAATGCAGATGGAGGAGAAACTTCACAACCTGCTAAATATCAGAAATCATGAGCAAAGAACGCAATGAATTCTCACAGGCCACTGCATGTCGGCGGCACATGCAGTCAACGCCAACTGCCGGAAATATGATGAATGCGAGGCAATCGAAACCTTGGAGCATCTTATTTGTAAATTTTACGCCCAAATGAGGTCAAAAATCCAGGAATCATCTGAACAACTAAAGGCCATATTGGTCTATGCTTAGCTCCACGAGGGCCGTCCGATTAAACCTAACCTAACATAACCAAAATGTTGAGTTCTAGCCAATCGTTCCTTTGACGGCTATATGCTTAAGTTGTTTGGCAAATTTTTCTGTTTACGTTTATATATACATATATATTTTTTTTATTCATGGTGAAAATTTTGCAACAATGTAACAGTTTGAAGTATTTATTGCCGCGGCTACAAACAAGCCGAATCACTGTGTAATGGGCCAGGCACGAACCTAAAAACTATACGCCACCATACGTATTTAACTTTAAACTTGGGCTCTTAAGTTAAGGTGGTCTTCTCATTCAGCAACTTTTTTTTCGATTTTTTTTTTTGCATTTATTTATAGCTTGGGTAGTTGTGAATATGTCCCTAAAAGGATTTTTAGAAATTCGAAATACTTTAGAAGATACCGCCTTTTTTGTTAAGCAATGTCTTCGTTAAATGAGCTAAACTTCAAACTTTAAACGCGTTTATCTCGAAACCACGTTTTTCGAACTGGCGGCCATGATATTTCCAGTTCAACTGAACCGATTTTCATGAAACAAAGTGGAATTGTCACCTTTTTCGGGTGAATTAAGATCATAATTTTAAACAAATTTTTACTATTTTTAAACTAAAAAAAAATAGCCTGAAATTGAAATTTTTTTTGAATGGCCGCCATTTTGTCAAAAAAATCACAAAATTATGGTCGACTGTCACCCGAGAATTACTTTAAAACTGATTATACAGTTAAGATTTTGCCAATGCAGAGGGAATAAGTTAAAAGAATAAAATTATTTTTCGGCTCGTTGAGCTTTTAATATTGCGTTTGGAATTGGACTATTACAACAACATGCAGAGAACATAAAGGAAAAATTTTGCTATAGAGATAACGGATTTTAATGTTGAGCATTAGAAGTGCATGGAAAGTTGTACTTGGCAGCGGCAAATTGACAATTTTTACTGGACGTTGATGCACTACGGTCAGTACACTTAAGTGGCCCATTGACACCAAGCACGTGCCTGTTTGGGTTAAATGTTAGTAGACGCGATGGAAAAAATAGAAAAGAACACGAGGAAAATAACTAATGGCGTGCTGCCTGGTTGTTTGTTTGCATACGTACTAAGTGGGTTAGGATTAAGGTTTTTAGTCTAGGAAGGCTATCTACGTTAGATGTTATTGTGTAAAAATCGTTATAATTTGCACATAAGACTCTAAAGGATTCACGCAATTCAAACGAAGTTCTACATTGGCGCAAGACTAATGGCAAATAGGATCTAGTGTTTCTCTTTGGAACATGAAAATTCAGCTGACCTAACAAGTCAGCACTTTCCACGTCACCGCGAATAAGATTAAAAATAAAGGTAATGCCTAACATAGTTCTACGATTGGCTAAGGAAGGTAAGTTAATAAGAAGGAGTCTACTAGAATATGACGGTAATCTACGGTCTGGATCCCAGTTTAAGCCGCGTAGAGCGAAAAGTAAAAAATTTGTTTGAACAAATTCGATGCGATTACTATGGACTCCATACTGAGGATTCTATACGCAAGATCCATATTCTAAGATAGGACGAACTAACAAGGTATATAATGTTTTAGTAACTTAGGGGTCATTGAATTCTTTCCACCACCGTTTTATAAATCCAAGCACACCCCTGGCTTTATTCACCATGAACGAAATGTGATCAATGAAGTCGAGTTTGGGGTCCAGGCGAACGCCCAAAATTGACAAAGTTTAGTCTTATCAATTGAATTGCGTAATCTGTGGGAGCTGCCAACAGTTTTTTTCATAATAGTTGACCAATTTTGTATTCACTTTCAAAAAGCGCAAAAATTTGTTATCTACTTCAATAATTTGTTTCATAAAAAAAATGGCTAAAATTGGAACAACTTAGTAAACATTTTTAAACAGCACTATAAACTGGTCAATTTTCATAAAATAGCTACAGCTCTGAACCAAGCTCGAATCAAATTAGCTTAGTAATCCAAAATGCACAATTTTGTAGATTTCCTGCCAAAAAAATTCTACAAATTAGAAAAAGCAATGTTTTTTTTTCAATTCCTTGATCAATTATTTTCAATATAATTTATATTTTTATTATATTTTCAATTATTTGACTTATAACCTGAAAGTTACGGCAAAAAGCATATACCTACCACATAAAACTGTAACTTGGCACTAATAAAAAAGAGTTGTCTCGAAACATTTACAAAAAATAGTTTTTATATGGAGAAAAGTTACAAAAAATACGAAATTGGTTACAAATTCCAAGATTTAAAATATATATATATATTTGTAATTTGCTTTTTTGTTTTAAAATTCGTTTTTTTCAGATTTTACCGCGCAATTAAACGTCACGCCCACTTTGTGAAGCCAAACTTTTTTTTTTTGGTTTACCAGAATGTTCACTTCAAATTGTCGATATCTCTAAAAATACAACTGCTTAATTAAGTAGCAATTCCCCTAGATTGGGAAAATCTTACACTGTGCGACAGCGGGCTCGAAGGTGTTAAACACTTGTAAAATTTCTTAATATCAGGGACAAACTCGCATGATGAGAAGGGTAAGAGAAAATATAATTTGTATGCATTCCAAATGCATTTAAAATTCCTCATTCTCCGTCCTATTATGTGCGCACTGCCCCATGGTGCCATTTGAATTTTCTTTAGATTTAAGAACAATCAAGAAAGTTTGCTAACATCGGCACGCCGAAGTTTAAATACCATTGCCATTGGATCATTCAAAATTGATCCAAATCTAACATCTTATTCAAATTATTTTTACAGATTTATATTTAAAAAATGTACAGTTTTACTTTTTTCTCTACATTTACCAATCGTTCATATGACAGCTTTACAATATAGTCATCCCATTTTTATGAGATTAAAACTAAAATTAAAACTAAACAAATAAGACAAAGTATTAAAATAGATGGAGATTGAAAGCTGGGAAAGATATATATATATAAATATTTATTTTTTTTTTTTTTTATTAATTTCACGTTTGTTCCTATGGCAGCTGTATGATATAGACATCGGATAAACAAAAAAATTAAATCCGAAGTTCTCAAAAAATCTAGGAAGGTCATATCCTAAAGTAAATGAAGATATGTTAAGAAATTATGAAGTTATAATTTTTATTTCTAAACATTTTCGGATCGTTCCCATGGCAGCTGTTTTTTATATATTATATAAGGGTTGCTGCCCCAAAGCATGATAATAGCTTACGGCATTCTGATGAATACTGTTCTACCTGGTCACATATATATGGGGTTTAGCCGACTAAAATATCTAGCCTTAAGACAAATATTTTTACCAGTGTACCGATAATAACGTGCAAAATGATTTTAAATCATTTTTTAATTATGTTTCATTTAATAATTATAAAATTTTTGCATTTAAAAAAAATGTTGAGCTGGCTGGTCAAATAATATTATACTATATCACCATATGTAAAGTAAGATATACTTTGTGACACGACTCTATTAATTTATTCGTGTTACATGTTTAAAACATATTGTCATTGATTTAAAATACAAAGAATGTAAAAGTCGCTTTGTCGTTTTAGTTTAAAGACAAGATTCGATCTGATATTCATTTTATTCAGTCATTGGTGGATTGCAATATTTATAGCTAGAAAGTTCAAAACAACTCGTTAAAAAAAAATTATAATTAATTTAGGCGGAAATACTAAATTGAAACTTTTTTAAGAACGGATTTTTTAAACGAAAAAATACTTCTGTATTTAGCATATCCAATTATATGCAGCCTGAATCTTAGTAATTTGAGAAGGAAACAAATCTTTATTTTTAAAAAGTTGCTCTGCAATAATTAATTCTTTCTACTGCTTAAATATTTTTGACGTTAATAAAACCTATATAAATACTTTTGACAACTTACATACATATTTATTTCGGCTTCCTTTTTTTTTTTACTTCCGCACAGCACAAACTATGTTAAAGGGAAATTGTTTAAAAACATTGAATATAAATTGGGATACGTTAATAATTTTTACCTCCCATGCATGCATATGTTCATATCTTAGTACTACTTGCCCTTGTAGTCTTTGGGTACAGGTATAAAAACTAAGGCTCTTATTTTATTTTATTTATTCATATGATAATATTTTACTTACATGTTATTCATAATTTCAATATGCGCTCATCAGCACTGAATATATTTGATATTTTTCTTTTCAATTCAATACAATTCAATTTTATTGATTGCTCAGAAAGCAATTGCTCTTTTACATTCATGTGTTTAAATATATAAATGTAATGTTTAGTTGTTTACAGTAGAAATTCAACAAACCTCTTAGGTTTAAACTAAATTTTTTGTTATTGTAACTGAAGCTTTATTAAAATTGTCACTCTTTGCGTTTGATTCTTTTTTTGCAGCTATTATTATTTTTGTACATAGAATACACATATACAATATATGTAAAAATGTAACTCTTCGGTTCTTATAATTGTATAATGCGATTTAATTGTTCACTGCTTGTATTAATTTCTATAGTATTTAATATTTGAATTCATCACTTTATTAAACGTGCACATATAACACAAAAATCTATTATTTTTACATTGAATCAGTTTTATGACTTTTACCAACTACAGGCATTTTGGGACTAATGGCAACTTCTTCTTGATTACAAGAGTTTTTTCACATTTATGAAAATATGACATTATTAATTCATTATCTTAGAAACAAGGGGAGATGGTTTCAATATTACTAGCGCTGTTTAAAGTATTAAATACTTAAAAAATTTCCTTTCAGTTAATAACTGAACTCCTTTTCTCTCTCTCTCTCTCCCTCTCTGGTCATGTTTTTCACAGATAATTTTCTCTTCTCTTGTATTAAGAGAACATTTCAAGTCTGCTCTTTTGGGGTGGTTCTTGATTGTATTAAAATATTCACTGGTATTTACATTAACAGTCAATCTTTATTTCAATATGAAATTAAGAAACAAAAAACTGATTATAAAAAATTTAAATACCACTAAATATATATTTTTATATTATTATCATACCATAAAAAAATCCTTTATTCGATAGACTAGTCAAGTCAAATAACCAGCTTAAACAGCTGATTTCAAAAGCGTTAATGGTTAAAGTGTGTAAGAAAACTAAATTATGAATAACTAACTTCATATCGGAGTATATATAAGCCATAGATTTTGAAAGCGATATAAATAAAAAATGTTTCAAAACTTGAGTATCACCAATTTTATAATAAAACTTAATACACTAGCATAATCTGATAACATAAGCAGCATTTCATGATAATTAACTCGTTAAAATATGTTTTTTCTTTGTTTGGTAAAAAAATTACCCCTTCTCTTTCATAATTTACCTAACCCTTTTATAATTTTAATCAAAAGTTTTTAACGACGAGAAGGAGTCATTTCCGTCTTTCTGTTTTACGAATAAAACTTTGCTGATAGTCTTCTATATACTCCCACCCCGTAGGAGCGAAATTTCATCTAGTCCGAGATAGGAGCATTCTGTAATATTTAATAATATAGGTTGTAGGTTTTAGGTTTAGGCTTTGTAGGTTTGTATACCCTTGTCGATTTCAATTGCATTAATTATAATCTAACCCTTTTTAATTTAAAATGAATTATACTCGCATTCATTATACCCTTGCAGTGTATTATAATTTCAGTTTTAAGTTTGCAACGCAGTGAAGGAGTCATCTCCGACCCTATAAAGTATATATATTCTTGATCAGCATCAACAGCCGAGTCGATCTAGCCATGTCCGTCTGCCCGTTTTTATGCATACTAGTCGCACAGTTTAAGGCTATATGAATGGAACTATGTAGATAGTCTTCTATATACTCTCACTCGTATATATGTCGGAACGAGCCGGTCAACTATACTATATATAGCTGCCTTACAAACAAACCGTAAATTTGTTGAAAAAAATTATAGCTTCACTGTTTTTTAACATATCTTGATCAACTGATGATCTTTATATATCGTTTCAGATTTTTGTATTTAATTTTATAAAAATCGGACTACTGCAACATATAGCTGCCATAGGAAAGGTCCGAAAATTTTTAGAAAAAAAAAAAATATTATAGCTTTGACCGCTTTCAACATAATTTGTTTTTTTTGAGATACTAGTATTTCATATTTCGGCGTTCCGAAGTAAGCTTCCCTTCTTGTTTTATTTTAACATTTTTACATGTAAAGTGAAATGTAATTTTCCTCCACATTTACCGATCGTTTGTACGGCAGATATATGATATAGTCGTCCGATTTTTATAAAAATAAAAACGAAATTTTAAAATAATATCGAATGCTTTCTTCTCAAACTAGATGAAGTTATGTTAAAAACTAACAATGTTATAATTTTTTTTCCAAACATTTCCCGACCGTTCCTATGGCAGCTAAATGATCCCAGTCCCAATTTTTTTAAATTAAATCATCCGAAATTCTGAAATAACATAAAAAGCTTATAACCGAGAGTTGATCAAGATACGTTAAATAACATTGAAGTTATAATTTTTTCTCAACAAAATTTCGGATCTGTTGTATGGCAGCTTATGATATAGTCGTCGATTTATGTACGAGTGAGAGTATATAGAAGACTATCTGCAAAGTTTTATAAAGATAGTTACTAGTCTGCGTAGAAACGAACAAAGGAACATGGCTAGATCGACTAGGCTGTTGGCGCTGATTAATAATATAAATACTTTATTGGGTCGGAGATGACTCCTTCACTGCGTTGCAAACTTCTGACTAAAATTATAATACCCTGAAAGGGTATAAAAATCTTTACTTTGCTGTTTTTCAACATCTTTAACTACTTTAAAATTTAATCATTTTTTTTTTTATTTCCGACTACATTTGTTAAAGATTGAAAGACCATATCATATAGCTGCTATAACAGATATAGAAAAACATATATAGTAAAATTATCATTGTTTATTAATAGGAATCGAATTGATGTCTCCTCAACTGACAAAAAATCGTATTCTTAGTATTATTTCTATTTTACTTGTACTCCCTTTTGTTTATATAAGTTTGAGGGTGAGATCACCTGCTTGGAATACTGATTGTATACAACAATGAGAGTGCTACTCAGGGAGCGCCATTCAGTGTTTGAAAAAAAATTTTATGTTATTGGAGAGCGGCATCGCATGCTCCGAATGTGGATTGTTGACTCAGCGTAGGACCGCCTACACCGCCTACACTGCATATTCTCATTTCTTGATACATAACTGAATATGTGAATATGTCTCTTTCCTCCCCTAAAAAACGGTTGCCTAAGCTTGGGCTGGCATTTCAGGGTAAAATGCAGGCAAATTGTTTTTTTCCGGTTCTATTTCTTGTTGCGTTTTTTTATTATTTCTTGTTTTTTTCTAAATTTGTTTTATAAAAAAGGTAAGTGGGTGATGTAAAAAATGTTTAAAGGAGATGAAATATAATATAATAAAAATATATAAAAAATAACTACAATTATTATAATAAGATTATTTTCCAAAATTAATTCTAAAACGTCATCATGTTCTACTATCTTAACCTGAGTTTCATTAATCGGTGAATTCAGTGGTGCTTAATTGAATTCTGGACAAAACGAATTTTTATTTAAAATAACGTTTCCAATTTTAACACTTTATTGCTTTACTTACGTAATTTTTCTACCATTCATTATTATATAAATTTATATATTTAGTTTTTGACAATTTTGTGGGATTGTGGTTTTAGTTAGATTATATAAATTTGGTGTATCACATTAAATCAATTCTTTTGAGTAAGTTGGTAAAAATTTACAAATTGGATTATTGTGCCTAATTCATTATTAACTTATTTATTGTCTTGATTAAAAACGTTATTGTCATCTTCAAAATATTACTATTGATCTAAAAAATTCTAACGAACATACTCATTATGCGTCGTCCACCTCAACACACTCAGTCTTCTATTTGACTGGCATGCTCAGGAAAAACGAGCGTGGGTTTTGTGTTAAGATGACTAAAGTATAAAGTAAAGTAAAAATCTAATAACTGTTGATATTGACGAAGAGGCCCAAAAGTTATTGCTTTTGAAATCCATTCGGACGCCACCCTTTTACCATCGCTGCTTTACATATCTTTAGGTGTCAAACAACACATCAGATTAATTCATTTTAACTCCATATAACTAAAGATAAAGCGATAATATTACGAAACATTTTCCTAAATAGAACTCTTAAACCTATAAATTACGGTTATGTAAATACCATTTATTGGCTTATTTACGGCAAAAAAGAGAAAAATTAGTGTGATAGGAATGAAAATATTATGATTTTACATTACATTATCACTTCTGTTTGCTTTCTTTTTACTTTACATTAACCTATTTACTAGTAATCGATATTTAGACCTATAACATATTTTTATACGAATAAATTGGGTAAATTACATATACAGGTAAAAATATCCCGATTTCGATTTTAAAACCGAGACTCGGTGCTACCGTTCTCAATATTGTAATATTTTTGCAATTTTCTAAACGAGCACCTTTGTCTGCCCGAATTAAAAAGTAAATGCCTTTTTTAGATCAAATCACCTATTATTTGCAAAAAAAATAAAATAGTTTACTCAGTGGTCCATTGATGTTTACTCAGCAACACAAGATCATTCTGAAGTAGTTATTTATAGTAGTTATTTTATAAAAAATTCATGTCTGACTCCAACTCAGATTTGACAACAAAAATTTTGCCGTCGGCAACAAGAATTTTCGATATGGCTTCTAAGGTTTCCAAACAGTTATAATATTATGTTCTTATTAATAAATCTAGCTAATTTGTATTAAATAAATTATTAAAGAGCTGTACAAATTTAATCTCTGGCTTATATATATGTATTCGTTCAAATATTCGTTATTTTCAGGGCTATGCCGTACATTCCAACGATGTCAGCAGGCCAGATGAGTGTTGATGAGTAGCTGTAGGTATTGATTTAGACAGAGGAAAATCACAAGTATATATGTAAGACAGTGTAGGAGAAACGGAGCAGAAGAGCAGCAGTATACTAAAGAAATCAGGAGGCGACGGAAGCGGTAGCAAAACTACGGGGTAGAAGCAGCAAAGCAGCAGAAAGCGAAAGTAGAGCGTCAAGAAAGTGCAGGAGAGTCGGAGAGTGATTTTCAGCAGATATAAAAGCCGCAAGAGTGAAAGACTTGTAAGGATGCTTATCAGGGACCAGGATATAAACTTCAGTCAGGAAAGGATCCTCCACAAAAAATATTTAATTTGCGGGGACAGAGAGGAAAAGGGCCCGCATGGCAAGGATTTGGGTTACATGGGGGAGGAAGTAGATAAGAGGCACTCGCTGGGATGGCTGGTTACAAGGGACTTGGCCGCTGGGAAAACGCCCCGTCACCCGTATAGCTCTTCTCCCGGACCTGGGAGGTGAGGCCCTGTCCATGATCGGAAGGGCGAACCCCGGATGCCGACCGCGCCGAGTCCCAGAAGAGTCCTATGGCCTGGCGGAACCAGTCCCGTCACCCGGGTTATTGTCGCAGGTACGTGGCTTTGGCGGGGGTGTGCGCGAAGTCTATCTTGTCTATCTATGGAGCCTGGTGGTCTAAGCCTAGCCATGTACAGGTGAGCTTCGTGGGTCTAGTTCTTCTTCTCCTAATCTAGCTGGTTATTTAAATATTAGTTAACAGTTACTTAAATATTAACTTATTAATATACCATAAATCCCAATTAGATTAAGGTGGTTAAGGTGGTGGGGCTATCTGGGGAGACCAGTAGCTGCTGGAGTCTCCCCCCAGCCATTGCAATGTCGCGGGCCGGGGATGTGGTCCCGATGGGGTCCGTCCGGGCCAAGGGTCGCACCCTGGCTTGATGTGTCGGGGTGGCTTCGAGGATGCTGTGTTCGATTGCATGGTGGGCGGACCGTACAGGTGCGTCTCGATGCTGCTGATGGCGACGTCGACCTTAGTCGAGCCGTGCTTCGGTGGGCACAGGTCGATGACCTCGGACTGAATTCATGGAGGCGAGCCGATCGCAGCGGTTTCAGTGACTCTGGCAGGCGACAGGTGGGCTGCCTCGGTAGTCCTGGATGGGGCTGCGTCGGACGCGGTCATGCCTGTGGTAGGGGCTGCTGTGGTCAGCGGTAGGCGACTTCCGGTGACTACGCGGCGATCCCTAGGTGGGCGACGGTGGGGAACATCCTCGCTGGGTGGTTCCACTCCGTCAGAAATTGTTATGGCCTCGTCTTCCGCTCTGCTTTCTTCTGCTGAGGCCGTGCTTTCTCATTCCTCAGAGGTAACGGTGGTGCTGGCTTCCTGATCTTCTGAGAGAATACCCGTTCTCCCCGGCGTTATCCTCTGAGATATCTTCATATATGGGTGATTCTCTGAAAACAACAACCACGGCCAAAAATTTAAAAGTTCTCTAAAAATTTGTTTGTCAACATAGTAACTTTAGAAAGTGTTCCAATAGATCAACTTTTAACGCCTTTAACGTATTCTAAAAAAGATTTCAAAATATTCGCATGCATTTTCGCGTAAATGCGATTTTTCATCATTTTGATGAAAAACATCATAAAAAAGAGTTTGTTTTGTTTTGATAAAAACACCTAAAACAAAGGCATTATGCTTTAACTTTGGTTTCCTAACATCAGAAGAAGAATGCAAAAAGTCGAAATAAAACGGATTTATGATCTTCTAATTTACCTAAATATTAAAAAACAACACGCAAAGTATGATGGAACAAAGTGTAGCGTGCGACACGTAGCGTGCGACACAATGGGTTTACGGCTTTTCTAAAATCCGTACACATTATTAAGACCAAACGGTCGGTTTTTGTCTTCTAATATTCTTAACTTTCTTTAGGATATTATCTTTCATAGGGTTCATTTTGCACAATTCGCTAAAAATTGCGTTTGAAATGAAAATTTTGAAACTAACTTCCACTTTGTGTAGCGTGCGACACGTCACAATTTTATCAATTATTTTCAAAACAGTGACTCCAGTGAAATTGAACCTTATAGCCTCCGAAAGTACTCTCAATTCACTCTAAACAAATAACAAAAGTTTACGGTAAATCTTAAAAAAAAAAACCCCAAAAATTGATTTTCATTAGCTTAAATCGTGCGAATGTAGCGTGCGACACGTGGGATTTGCCCATATGGCACCTGGAGTCTGGGCGGCGGCCTGCGTGATCGGGGCCAAAAATACTTCTAGTTGACATATAGCTTTGAAATTAGTACCGAAAATCAAGAAAAATATTTTAAGTATATAGGTTAGGTTAGGTTAGGTTAATCGGGCGGCCCTCGTGGGGCCAAGCATAGGCCAGTATGGCCCTTAGTTGCCCGGGTT
>VNJR01006907.1:0-13076 GCA_008042585.1 Drosophila punjabiensis
GGTTATCATTAGGGCCTTCGTAAGTTGGTAAATGTTGTACAAACGCCAATATATCCTTCGGGTTTAAAGTCATGTTGATGATAGTCAATGAGTTGCTAACTGTGGGGCTGACGGAGCCCGATGCATTACCGGAGTCTAAAGGATTCATGCTGGGGTTAGAAGGTTGATTTATTTGGTCGTGCTGTCCTTCTTCCTCAATTTCTACTAGGTCTGACGAACTTCTCAAACCTAATCTTCTACTAGCTGCGCTAACCTTCTTTAACATTTAGTTAATTTCCTTATGTTGTAGATATGTGATCTTATATGTATGATTGTAATAGTATGTTTATCTCTTATAATTAATATGATTAGTATTAATCAGGGTCCGTAATCATTATAAGTGAAAAAATAATATTCAATGTTTAATGATTATCTTTTTATTTTTATATATTTTATCCAATTTAATTGATCAACTTTTGAATTTTTTTCAACCCTATAAAGTAAGTGAAGACGAATCCAAAATACCTAATCTTCATTTAAAAAACACGTTTTAATATATATTTTTTTAAGTTTGTTTTTTTTTATCAAAATATCACTCATAGTGATATAGCTTCTGTCATTCGGAAAACTTTTCACAAACCCGTCTAAAGCAAATGCTAACGAACCCAAAAACACCAGTTATTAGAAAAATACAATTACTATTTTGTATTTCCAAATTTGTAACGCTGATTTTATTTATTTAATTTTACAAAAAGCTGCTTTTGTAATGAATCTGTAGAAAGATTGCTTCTCAACTCGGTCAGCACCAATTTAAAAGCCGAAGACGATCTTTCAACGCTGACCTAAGTTGAAGGAACAATTTTTGCCAGCATAAATAAATATGGTAAGGCAAATTTTTTTGATTCCCAATATTCCATAATATTCAGATTAACATCAACTGGCTTTGGGTTGTAGTTATCAATTTCCAGTTAAGCAGCCTTAACAACCTCGCTGTAGCTGTTTTCTGCGTCTTCGTCACCTGATGCAACTTCAATAGAATTAAGGAACTCATTTAATAGTGAACTGGTTTTCGACTCCTCGACCGGTTGTGCATTCTGAGCTGTTTTTTGCGAACTTGATGATGGTTCAGGACTATCAATGCATAGTGGAGTAACCTATAAACAAAATTTTTAATTAAGCTTTTTATATATACTAAATTTTTGTGAATGATTATGACCTGTTAATCAATTTGTAGAATTCGAACTATTAAAAAACGCGTATGTGTTGTTATATTCCAACTACATTTGATAACGTTTACCGTTTTTTGTAAAGTGCACCGAGTTTTTGTGGGCTCCGTTCTTAGGTCTTCGTAAATTTTTTGATTTCTTATTTTATGAATTACCTTTAATTTTGCTTAAAAAATTTGTTTGTATAAAAAATCTTAAAACTTATGCACTAAGCCGACCAGGCAAGCAGGCCCCGGACCACTAGATTTAAAATGCGGGCTTTACTGCTGGAACCCGCTAGTACGAAACATATGTACACATTTTGTCAAAACTTAAAAACTTAAAAGAAATGTATTAAAAACGTGTTTTTTAAATGAAGAATAGGTATTTTTCGTCTTCACTTACTCTGTAGGGTTATGTAAAAAAATTTCTGAAAAGACCTCTAATTAAAAAGATATTCGACTTTGAGCGATATTTTGAGCGAAAAAAAATATGGCTCAAAAAATAATGATTATTTTTTAAGTGTTATTTTTTTCGCTTACAATGATAAAAATTATTCTTTGAGTGATGAAAAAAAACTCAAAGATTAATAATTTAAATTGGATAAAATATATAAAAATCTACAATTATGCAATCATTGCGTATCTTGGAATATCGCCCAAATAGCAGCCAACTGGTGTAATTTATTTTTTTATGCGGCTTTTCCAAGTGAATGATTTTTTGTTTAAAGAAAACATGAATAATCATTATTTACGGGCCCTGAAAATAATGCTTAAACTGCTAAAACAGCCCAGAACTTGAAAATGCCCAACTTTTATAAAAAACCAAGAACTAACAGCCATCAAAACCACACAAAAAGTTGATCGTAAGACCGCCCAACGTATATATTTCGAACGACACGGGTTTAAATTGAGGAACACCTATGCCAAAACACTTAAAAACGCCACAACCCAGATGACATCAAACCCTCAATCACCAAATACTAATAAAAGTACACACACAGACATAACCCAACCACAACATAAAAATTCGCACACCACACCCACATCAGGAACACATATCACTTCACTGACGACAACAGCCACCGGACCAGCCAAAACAACTTTATCATCAAGCCAAACTCTTCAACACCAACACCATCACGACTACGACAAGCTAGAAGACATGGATACTGACTGCATTACACACACCAGAAAACTAACCACACCATACTCGTCACAACTCACAGAAGATCTTAATATAAAAATCTTTCATAAAGATAAGTCTAATACCCTTTCTACGAATCTTAAAGCATCCAAAACAAAGGCCTAAGCTCTAAATAAAAACAAACACACTAATAGCGATAGCGAATCCATATAGAACCCTAAACCCTAAGTAAGACTTAAACTTAAACACTACCAATAAAGTTAAGTTACAAGCTTTAATTTTCCCTAAAATGTCGTTAACTGTAATCCAATGGAACTTAAAAGGATATGTAAACAACTATAGCCAACTCCTTATTCTAATTAAAAAAAATACACCGCAGATAATTTCCCTCCAAGAAACCCACATACAATATATTAATAACATACCAACCCCAATAAACTACTACAAACTATTAACAAACATAGCCACCAACAGATTTGGCGGCGTAGCACTACTAGTTCACAAGTCAATTCAATGCACTATCCCTAACATCACAAGCGATCTAGAAGCAATAGCCATATATATACACTCTTAACTAAGATTAAACATATTTTCAATATACATATCTCCCACATTACTAACCAGACACTTCAAAACACATTTAATACACAACAAGCACCCTCACTAATTATTGGAGACTTCAATGGATGGCATCCGTCCTGGGGCTCACCAACAACGAACACACGAGGAAAAATAACTCAAAGATTTATTGACAACGCGCACCTTATTCTACTGAACGACAAATCTCCCACACATTTCTCAACACACAATACTTACACACACATCGACCTCACACTCTGCTCTCCAATCTTGGCCCCTCACACTACGTGGGAAATACTAAACGACCTTCATGGTAGTGACCATTTTCCTATTATCACGACCCTATTTCCAACAACTTTTACACAAAAATTCAACAGACCCTTTTATAAACTAAACGAGGCCAACTGGGAACAGTACAGACTACTTACCCAACAAACAAACGAAAAATACTCAGCTTCCCAAAACGTAAATAAAGAAGCAGCTCAAATAAACAGAATTATTCTATAAAACGCAAACCTTTCCATCCCACAAACCTCACCAAATACTCATTCATACAGGGTTCCATGGTGGAACAACCACTTCGACCAACTACGAAAACAAAAACAACTTGCCTGGAAAAAATTAAACCGAATAATTACGTTATAGAATATAGGCGAAAAAATGCCAAATTAAGGTTCGAATTTAATAAAAAAATTAAAAAAGAAGCTTCCAATTCTTTCACCTCTACCATCCAACCCGCTACCCCCTCATCTAAAATTTGTTCCAATGTAAGACGCTTCTGCGGACTTAACCCTAGTAAAGCAAATTTATGCGATCACAAACCCAAAAAACAACGAGATAACATTAGATAGCAACAAAATTGGTAACATATTTGCAGGACACTTCTTAGACCCCTACGGCGACTGGAACTTTTCAGAGGAGTTCCGAAACCACAAATAAAAAGCAACTTTCAAAACTTTACCCCCTCTGCAATAGCCCAAGCCATAAAAAAAGACATAACATACTTAGAACTCACCTCAGCCCTAAAAACATTAAAAGAATCTACCCCAGGATTAAACAGAATATCATATCAAATGATTAAAAATAGCTCCACTTCAACAAAAAATAGAATAACAAAACTTTTCAATGAAATATTTATTAATCACATACCACAAGCTTACAAAACAAACCTAATCATTCCAATCCTCAAGCCGAACACAGATAAGACTAAGACCACCTCCTACCGACCCATTTCGCTCAACTGCTGTATAGCAAAAACACTAGATAAAATTATATCCAAAAGACTCTGGTGGTTCGTGACACATTATAACCTACTAAACGAAAACCAATTCGGATTTAAAAAAGGCAAATCGACTTCTGACTGTCTACTTTATGTAGACTATCTCATAAAGAAGTCAAAAATGCACACCTCCCTCGTCACCCTTGATTTCTCAAGAGCCTTTGATCGAGTAGGTGTACACTCCATATTCGACCAACTGCAGGAATGGAAAATAGGCCAAAAAATAATTAACTACATCAAAAACTTCATGGCTAACAGAAAAAAAATTGTCCGCGTCAGTCCACATGCATCGAACTCATTACCCTTATTCAATGGAATTCCCCAAGGTTCGCCCATATCCGTAATACTATTCCTTATTGCCTTCAACAAACTATCAGACATCAAGAAATAAAATTTAATGCATACGCCGACGACTTCTTTCTTATGATAAATTTTAATAAAAACAAAAATACAAACTTCAACCTAGACAACCTCTTTAACAATATAGGGAATTGGTGCTACTACTCAGGGGCATCGCTATCCGTATCTAAATGCCAACACCTCCACATATGCAAAATACACAATTGCGCTTGCAAGATAAGCTGCAACAACATACAAATTCCTACTGTTACCTCATTAAAAATTCTAGGAATAACAATAAACAACAAATATAAATGGAACACACACATAAATACACTTCTGCCCAAACTCCATATTAAACTAAACATAATAAAATGCTTATCTAGTCTTAAATTCAATTGCAACACGCACACACTACTCAATGTCACGAAGGCAACGGTCATAGCCAAATTAGATTACGGTCTGTTTCTATACGAACACTCTCTAAAAGTATTTTAAACAAAGTAAAAACACCGTTCAACGCTACAATCCGTCTAGCCCTCGGAGCCTATCGCTCTACTCCAATAAATAACCTACTCTACGAAGCAAACATTCATCCACTAGAAATGAGACGAGACCGTCAAACTGCCAAACTATCTCAAAACTTAATATTTTCCAAAAACACACCAATTCACAAGTTTGTCAAGTATAAAAAAGCCAAAAGGAAAACGCCATCAATAATAGACCAGACAATCAAACTAAGCCTAGCACTTAATCTATCTTACAAACCAATAAAACTCCATAAATACAATCCTTCCTGGGCCCTCCTCAACCTAATAGATACATCACTCCGAACCTACAAGAAACATGAACCATCCCCAGAAACATACTGAAAACTATTCGAACACACAAAGAACAAACTTAAGCCACATAATCTCATATTCACCGACGGTTCAAAAATTAACTGCACAATAACATATGCCATTACAACAGAAACAAACATCTTAAAATATGGCATACTGCCCCAATATTCATCCGTCCTCATCTCTGAAACAATCGCCATCCTAGAAGCAATCGAAATTATTAAAAACCGGAAAGGTAAATTCATTATCTGTTCCGACTCCCTAGCAGCAATAGACTCAATACAGAACTCAAACAACAATAACTTTTACCCAAACAGAATCAGATCACTTTTAACCCAACATGCCCCTAAAATCAAAATAACGTGGATTCCTGGCCATGCAGGAATAAAAGGAAACGATCTAGCCGATCAAGCCGCAAAGTCAGCAAACAATATGCCACTTATCCTCACCCCAAACATAAATAATATAGACATAAAAAGTCATCTTAAATCTGAATTTGCAATAAAACAAAAGAAAAACATTATACACTGCAGTCATCGGAACCAATTAGATAATGCAAATAACTCACACACCTGGGACTACTTAAAACAGTCCGACCAACATTGGACAAGGCTTGACCAAATAAAAATAATACGACTTCGACTAGGACACACAAACATAACTCACCAACACTATTTAAATCGAAATCCAATACCAATTTTTTTTAAGATTAGGATACTGTACCATTGTAAACCAACATAGCCATAGGCCCTGCAGCCAGCGCTATGCTACTTAAGTTAGTTTAGTTTTGTAAACTACTCTATCTGTTATAATAATAATAATAATAATATTGTTAAGGCACGTTTTCCTAAACCTAATCCTTAAGCTACCCAAAAATTTCGGTATTTACGTTACGAAACCACTTATTGAATAATTTTGTTTATATACTAAGAAAAAAAAGGAAAATAATTAAGATTAGAGAGCAATTATTAAGATTCTACGTTACATTATGGCTTCTGTGTGATTTCGTTTACTTTACATTAAATTATTTACGATTATCCTATATTTAAATTTACTTCTTCTCTTACTTCGAATAAATTTAATAAATTACATAGAAATTTAATAAATCAAAATATTTTAGCAAACTAATCAGGAATCTCAGGCGATTATAAATGTATTTGTTCAGTTGAGTGTTATTTTCACGGCTATGCCGTACATACGCACTTTCCATCGATGTCAGCAGGCCTGTTGACTGATGGGTTAAGCTGTTTTAAATCAATTTGGGGAAAATCATATATAAATCTGATCAGATTCTCCCAACAAAGTAAGCTAAATTAAGATCGTAAATAATAATAAGTAAATGGCTTAATCAAATTTAAATTAAACAAATCTATTCTATTGATACTCTGGTGGTTGCTCCATGCAACGGGCGCAGCAATGTATGCGGCAGACTGTCAACTTCTTGATGGGGAATCGATGACCAAACGACCAGAAGAATACAAGCACTCGGGTGGTTGCTACACGCAACGGGCGCAGCAATGTATGGGGCAGATTCTCCGCTTCTTGGTGGGACAGGTGACCAGCTGACCAAAGGGGACACACTTCTCCAATAAATGTGACGCAGGAGGCAGAAGAGTGCGACTCGAAGACGAAGACAAGAGATCAGTAGGAGTGCTTCTCGATGGTGATGATGAACACCAAAATGGACACCAATTCTCAGTGCGTGGCGATTGCTTTGGATTTGCAGCAAAAACAGAAAAGGCGGGAATCCCGCCGCACATGGCGAATGCTCCGATTGCGCTCAAATGGACGCAATCTACGTATTTATGCTTTCGCAGCACCAATCCACGTGGGCGGGTTGAAAGCAAGATGATTGACCGCAGTGTTCACACATGAACACAAATTTATTGTTAATAAATAAATATATATATATATAAGCCAATGCTCGCGGGCAAAGTGCCGCGTTTGCAATTCCCACAGGGAAATACATGGCCACTGCGTTGGTCTTTTTATATATAAGAAATTAAATGTTAACTTTAAGTAGGGAGTAAAATCAGTTTGAAATTATAACTCAGCAAATGTAGACGTGTTTTAATTTAGCACTGTTTTACATTTTGGTCTTTCGAGATACTCTGCAACTTTCCCCCCTGTGGTTAGAAGTTCAGAGTTTTTTAAACCAGCACCTTGAAGTACAAAGGCTGCTAAAATAATTTACTCTTGTTTCCCCTCGATGGTAAGGAACAGAGTATAAATTAAAAGCAAAAGGATAAGAGTCCTTATTGTTTTAAAACAAAATTTTCCAACGTAATATTGGTTGGTAATAAACAAATAAAACTAAAAATATAAACTAAATTTTTTTGAATGTGCAAAAAACTGAAAAAATATAAAAAGTGCATTTACAATAAACTAAATCGATTTAAAAAGGAGAATCGAATTATTGCGTAGCCATCAAAAATTGTATATTGAGCCACGCGATTACACCGGCATCAGCAGCAGCAACTACACCTGCAGCGACGGCAGCTACTACAGCGGCAGCGACGACATAGACAGCCGACACCGTCAACCAGCCCCCACCCCTAAAACGGCGGCAGCGTCGACAATACAGCGGAAAGCAGATAAGGAATACTTTTGATATATTATATTAATAATTAAACAAAAAACAAATAATGGGAATAACAATATACAAATAATTTTTTAATTATAAGATTTCCTATTAAGTGGAAGCCAGTAAAAAAATAATAATAATTATAATAAAATAGAAAACAAAAATAAATTTTATATTTTATCGAAATTTTCGTAAAATTCGGCTTGTCTCTTCAGATTAAATCACTTTAATAGGAATTTATGAGAAATAGCTAATACATTTTTTATTAATTTTGGACTTATACTACTCAGGGGCTTTTACAAGAAAAAAAAAAAATAAAATATATAAGTAAATATGTCCGAACAAATTTTAAACCTTCTGAAAAGGCAGGCGGAGTTAAATAAGGTATGTGGGGAGATGGTTAATAGCCATGGAAATAGGACAGTTTCAGACGAGGATGTTAAATTTTTAAATGAATTAGAGAGGGAGTTTTTAACAAACCACAATATGTTGGTAAAGCTAGGCCCCATAGATCCGGAATATTTTACGAAGAAAAGGTATGAGAGGGTAATTAATTCATTAAAGGAGCTTAGAGCCGCGTACGAACAAAATAGGTCTACAAAAGAAGCGCAATGCAAGTCAATTTTTAAACGAAAGGTTAGTCAATTGAGAGCATATTTAGAGGAAACATACATAGATATTCAAAATAAAAAAAGGGAGACCTTAAGAATTAGGAAAAATAAAATCCATTTCCTCTGGCAAAACTTTTCCGAGCTAAAAACAAAAGTAGGAGAATGTAGCCTAGATGTCGATTTGACCCTTAGCGAGTTGGAATACGATATTCAAAATATTTCATCTGAGATTAATGAACAGATGAAGATAAAAGTCGATATAAAATTGGAGGGTACTGGTAAAATTCCGGATTTACCGAGCCTACCAAAAATCGAGGTACCCACATTTGGCAGCGATTCCAAGGAGTGGGACCTTTTTCATGAATTATTCATGGAACTAATTCATTCTAGGGAGAGTCTCAGTACCTCCTTAAAGTTTAATTATTTAAAATCGGCTTTAAAAGGGGAAGCTCGAAATGTGGTCGCCCATCTTTTAATGGGTACCGCCGAAAATTACGAGGCCGCTTGGGAACTTCTAACCAAGCGGTACGAAATGGATTTATCAATTTTAAATATTGATTCTGTTAGGCAAATAAAATCCTTCATCGACACCATTAATGAAGCGATACACATTTTAAAACTGAAGGCCAATCTGACCGATGAAGTTGATGTGTTATTTGCTCACATGGTACTAAGAAAAATTAATACACAGACTCTTCAATTATATGAGAGTCATATTAAGAAGGCAAAAGACATCCAGAATTTATCGGATTTTATGGATTTTTTGGAGTAGCGACTGAGTTCGACTAGCTCTGTTCAGGAAGAAAAACCTGTAAACAAAAATACGCATATTATATCCAAAAATTTTAATTCATCGGAAAATTTTAATTTTTCAAATAAAAATAATTATTCAGATGAAATGTGCCCAGTCTGTAATATGATGGGACACACAGTGACTCAATGTTATAAAATTAAAGGATGGACTCCCAAAGAGCATTTGATTTCGCGAAAAGTGTGCAACTATGCACAAAATGCCTAAAATATAATAGCAAGAAATGTGAATGCGAATATTTTTGTTTGCATTGTAGCAAAGGACATAATACAATGTTACATTTTCAAACAAGAGAATATGTTAACACTTTTGTGACGTCCAAGCAGACATTGCTTCCAACAGCAATAATTAAAGTAAAATCGGCTAACGTCGATTTTAAAAATTTAAGAGCTCTGATTTATAGTGGGTCAAAATGTACCATAATATCAGAGGAGGCAGTACAGATTCTAAAGCTGCCAAAAATTAAATCAAAAACTGAAATTAGTGGCATTTCGGCTACAGATACATGTGTTTCAAAATATAAAATAAAATTGATGATAAACGGGTTCAACTCAAAGAAGCTATTGGTAACCGAGGCAGTAATACTG
Organism: Drosophila punjabiensis; assembly: GCA_008042585.1. Lineage (NCBI taxonomy): Eukaryota > Metazoa > Arthropoda > Insecta > Diptera > Drosophilidae > Drosophila > Drosophila punjabiensis. The sequence goes on from VNJR01006907.1 coordinate 9,963, forward strand.
CCAAAGTTAATGAAAGCCCTACCTATAAATGAGATAAATCTAGATACATCCAAATGGCAAAACTTTGCATTAGCTGACCCGGAATTTAATAAGCCGAGGTTTAGCAAAAATTGATGGCTTATTATGCCAGAATACTAGTTTTGGGTGGATTGTTTCTGGATCCACTAAGTCGAAGATCAAGAATTCAATAATTGCCACTTCTATAGTTTTCCAAAATGAAAATTTTAAGAAAGGCCGGCAGAAAATTACAAAAAATCATAAAGGTAAATGTTGCGATTGCAAAATGTCGCGTAAAGACAAAGGCTAAATCTACATTTTTATCCCCCGGCAGGACCTCACTGTGGAGGTATCAGAGAAAAAGAAGATATTAGAAATTTATATGTTTTCAGCTATATTGTTTAATTAAAATTTTTGGGAATTTCCGGTAAAATATTTAAATAGATTGACCATAAAATATAGATTCGATTTAGGTCGATGAAATTGAAAATAATAAATTTGATTATCAGCTTACATACAGATATACCGAATATAACCATTTAAGGCCATTTAGGCCATGGAGTAATGCGAATGACCTGGCGTGTGAACTAAGGCCACTAAAACCAGGTAGACCAGCTAATTGTGTATATAAGCGGATGTTAAATACTGACTCGTATTGGGTTGAATTGGAAACTAAAAGTACTTGGCTCTCTAAGGTTCATAAAAATGCAAAAGCAAAAATTCAGTGTGGAAATTCAAAAATGGATTTAATTGATTTGCCAGAGGATGGAATTTTAACGCTAAGGTCTGATTGCACACTGATTGCTCGTACAGACGATAAAATCTAAGTTGCTCAGTATGATATCAAATCTGAAAGACAAGATACCTTACTCATATATAGGCGATATTACAGATATTCCGAAAATTGTTTGGAGTCCGTTTGAGGCCAAATCCATAAACCATAGTTTAGAAATAGCTAGACTATCAGAAGAGTTAAGACGGTTACACGAAAGCCATGTTGAATTAAAAGGTTAAAATGTCCATCATATATCTGGACATACCTCCCTAATTATATGCATTATTATTATTTTAATCTTGATTATATATGCTTTACGTAAGTGTAGCATAAGCAGACGATTACAAGCCATAACTTTTGAAAGCCATTTACCAAATGTTTAACAGTAAAATTAAATGAAGAAATATTCTACTTTTTATTGTATTCCTTTTACAAAATTTTGAAACCCAATTATTAACTTTGTGGCCCTTGGCAGAATGTTCACACATGAACACAAATTTATTGTTAATAAATAAATATATATATATAAGCCAATATAGTCGCCTGAAAATGTAAGGTGAGCCCCGCGGGCAAAGTGCCGCGTTTGCAATTCCCACAGGGAAATGGCCACTGCGCTGGTCTTTTTATATATAAGAAATTCAATGTTAACTTTAAGTAGGGAATAAAATAAATAAAATCTGTTTGAAATTATAACTCAACATATGTAGACGTGTTTTTATTTAACACTGTTTTTACAAGCAATATGAAACCTTTTTTTTGCATGCCTATTAATGATGACTAAAAGAGATGCAAGAAAGTTATCATAGCAAGCGTCTAAATTTACATGCGAAAGAACCTCAACCCAATTAGTATTAGCAATATCATTCCGAAGTAAATTTAAATTACTGGCATTAATATACAATGTACATGTTGCTGAATTATATGGAGAGAATATATAAGTAAATATTGATATCAATAAAGGCTGGTGATGAGCATCACTATCCGATAGTGGATTATAACTTAACTCTTACTTCAAATTCAAATCCTGACTTACAAAAACTAGGTCTGACAGCTTATTTAATTTATTAAATACATGGTTAATTTGGACCAAACCCAAACTAAGGAGATCGTCGATCACCAAGATTTCATGTGGCAGATGCAGGTTTCAGGGCACCATTACTGGAGAGTCCACACTTTGCACCCACACCAACGAGGAGAGATTGAAGTCGCCAAAGACACAGACGGACTGTGAATCCTCCAGATCATTACTAATGCGGGTAATATTGTCCACGTGTGTTTTATATAGATGGAAGGAGCTGCCAGGCGGTAAATAAGAAACCATCAGAAAAGTAGTTTCCGAGGGTCCAGCAATAGACACGCAAAGTTGATCCAGAAGAGAGTCCTCATTGCAAAGCCGTACAGATGTACATCTCAGATTACGCCGCACAGCAATGAGAACGCCTCCACCTCTAGAGCATTGTGTTTTTGTAGCATCTCGATCTTTGCGGAATACTTGATATAGCTTAAGGTCGAAGAATTCACTATCGAAGAAATCCATGTTGAGCCAAGTTTCAACTAGTATAATTACATCGTAGTCACACTGCGATGATGCCATGTATACAGCATCCGTCTTCGTTCGCATGCCGGATATGTTTTGGAAAAATATTTTTCAGTTGGAGCTACAATTAACGGATGACGAAGGCGGCGCAGATTCATGGTGCGCAGGCCGCGCAGCCGGAGCTTCAATTGTAGAATTTTGAAATACTGGGCGCAGATTATACGAAGCCATTCCAGCGGCTGCCTTAAGCAAAGATATAGATCGAACCTTGATTGTAGCATCCAAACGGCCCGATGTACACAGAAAAGAGCGTGAAACATCAATTAAGGGAGCGATGTTGGAAGAGAGCTGCAAACCATAAACATTGGCGTCAGTCGGCCCAAGTTGTTGTTGCTGAAGACACAAGCTTCGCCCAGCAAGCAATGGTAGAATGGAGGATCCAAGAAGAGCATTAAGGGAGCATGCCAGTGGCGTAGACGAGCTAAAAGCATAGTTCCCACCAGCGCACAGCGTCAAACGAAGATCCAACGGCGAACCCGAGCACAGATCGTCGCAAAAGTGCACAGCGCACGATGAAAACAACAACTTCAGCAATTGTTGTAGCATCGGGAGCGAAAACATAACTGCAACAAGCTCGCCTAAGCGGGCGGCGTCAATCTCCAGTCTTTTATGAATGTCGCACAAAAGGGACAGCTCAAACTCCGGCTGTTGTTGTTGTTGGAGCATTGGGAGTCGGGCAGTGGGTGACGAGTGCAGGTGAAGAGGGTGATGTGGATGCTGCGGGGGCTTTGACCTAAGCCAGAGC